>JAAXOA010001446.1:0-15956 GCA_036561885.1 Salina celebensis
CTTAGTCCGTTCTGTGATACCTTAGAAAGGTTATATGACCAAAGTTATAGGATTTCTCTGCCAAATAAGGAATGAAGGTAGCGAGGCGTCTCTTCATCACGAATTAAATCCTTTCAGTCATTAAAATGGCGAATCATTGATGCAAAAGGATGTTCGTTTTTCTGTTACAAAATTACTACAAGGTTGAAATGGATCGATTGTTGATGATCGGTCACTACGCGCGAAGAATGGCAAAATAATTCAAATACCTATAGTCAATAAGAAATTGCAACAATACAAATGATGTTGACAGGCGAGACTTAAATCTGATTATGTAAATATGGAATGGCCATCATCAGTCCTAATAGTATGTGATTGGAATAATTGAATCGGATTTTCTGACACCCTGTCGCTTACCTGCTTAGTGAACAGCAGCATACATGTCGGGATTATAGCAGTAATCTTCAGAACTTTCACGTAATCTTAACTATAGAATCGATTATTATATAAAAATGTTATGTTCTCAAAAGACACATATTTCCAGCTTTGACTATCCAGGCAATTGTAATTGATTCCTGCCTATCACATTCGATTTTGTTCCATGTTGTTTGCAGTTCTATCTTTGCTACATAAAATCACTTTTAACGGACTAAACCAGTGTTCCAAATGTTCCAGTTTGAACGTTGTATGGAAAGCGCATAGTAGAGAAAACTAAGTCTTTAACTACTACATCGCTGCATCAAGTTACTCCAAATGTTGGTTAATGAGTATTTTATACAAAACAATGAAACTGAGCGAAACAAAACACACTACGTATTTTATACTATCAGTGAAATGCATTTGAAAACTTGCTATAAAATAGTCACTAAACTCTGTATTATTCCGTGGTTAAGAGTTCCGGTTAAATAAGCACCAGGACGAAACTGGATCTTGCATTCCAATGATAATCTTGAACAATTACATAACAAAATAAATAAGTAAAAATAAAATATGCACTACCACTTGGCGGAATGGTTGCTCTTTAAAAAATCACTATTTCTAATGCACAAACCAGAGAGTTAATCTGAGAATTGACTATCTACAAAGAACAAATCTCATTATTAGTTCAACCACCGTCCATGTTCAATGTTTGTTTCACAGGTTGGTTCAGCAGTAGCGCATACATAGAGATCATTTTAATAAGTGGTTGTATAAGTAGAGTAGTATGGAAGTGTAATTGTTTATAAACACACAACAAACACCCTAAAAATCTAGCGCAGAACCAGCACCCTTCCCTCAAGTAGTGAAACCTTTCACCTGGCTGTCTGAGAGTCTGTGTTAATTCACGTACACATGAAAACACATTTTCATGTGAGTGGATTTTATTACAATTTTTTATTGAGACAAAAAATAATATGGTTCAAAATGCCGCTTGGCCTGGCCGGGAGCCAGCTTATAGATATCACCAGACTTGAGTATGAAAGTGATCAGCGGGAGCAACAATATTGTGTCCAACTACAGATGGGATAGCTACCCAAATGAATAGAAAATGAGATACTATCGCGAGTCACACTAGTGAACTTGTAATGCAGCCATGTGCTTTCTTTAATCTCAACACGGCTCATCATTGTCATTGCAAAAAGTGAAAATTTCATGTGTGTCATGTGCCAAAATGTTTTTACATGGCCAAAACACAGTCAAATGAGTCAAACCAGGTAGTTAAGAGTTTTTAATCAGAAATTGTACTTATGCATAAATGCAATATACATGAGAGTCATGTATGTCATCTGTGTATCTATGATATTTCAATTAAAACATTTGAGTGTGTCACGTGTAATAAAACAGGATTTTATGTAGTTGACAAAGCAACTACATTGGAGTGTGTGATATACAGGCTGTAGAACAAATTGAATTGTGGTGTTCGTAGAAATACTTAAAATGTATTGACACAATGATATTGTTTCCATCACATATCCAGGAAGATACGGAAGTACTTATGCACTAAAGTAATAATCTGTAACAATATGTTTGTTTGGTCGATAATAAAAATAGCTAAAATTCGACCTTCAAACGCTAGTACCAACCGGGTTGGGAAACGACTTTTCTGAGAAGTTCCCAAACGACACGTAGCCCAGTTTTGGGGAAGGAGGTTTTAGCAAGTTTATCGTCTTGAGTTATTGAGTTTTAAAAGCAACAATGACTAAATTAGCAGTTTTTTCAACTGTAACTTTAAATCAATTTGCCCTTGACTTTGAGGGAAACAAGGGGAGAATCCTCAAAAGTATAGAGATATGCAAAGCCGAAGGATCAAGGTACCGAACTGGTCCAGAACTGGAGATATGTGGATATAATTGTGAAGACCATTTTTATGAGAGTGATACTACTCAACATTCCTGGGAGGTTTTGGCCGACCTACTCGAACATGAAGTCTGCCAGAATATCTTGATTGACGTGGGTATGCCAGTGAATCATAATGGAGTCAATTACAACTGTCGAGTGGCGTTTCTTAACAAGTAATTGCATTGCAGAAACAAAAAATACATAGTTGAAATGAAGCAAATTTGGGCGTTTTGTATTTGTCTTAATGCAAGAATATTTTTTACTTTTGTGTCTGTATAGGAAAATTTTACTCATTAGACCGAAGTTGATTATGTGCGATGATGGTAATTACAGAGAGACAAGATGGTTTACAGGCTGGACCAAGGTATGTAAGCCAAATTTGACAACAATTTCCGATGCGTACCTTATTACCGATGTGTACATATAGTATATTCATATTGATTTGGTTCCAGATTCGTAAGGTGGAACCTCACGTGCTTCCCGACTTCATCGCCAAGATAACAGGGCAAACTACAGTTGACTTTGGCGATGCATTGTTGACAATTACAGGATACCAAGATCGGGTATGAAATATGTGAAGAACTTTGGAACCCTGTTAGTACCCATGTAGACCAGTCTTTAGCAGGTGCAGACTTGATTGTCAATGGTTCAGGTTCCCATGCAGAAATTCGTAAAGCTTACTACGCTCTAGAACTGATTAAAACAGCGAGTGCAAAATGTGGAGTCGTTTACGGGTTCTCCAACTTGCGTGGTTGCGATGGGGAAAGGGTAGTATCTAAACGGGTGTTCCGCAGTTGTCATGAATGGAGACGTTTTGCTACTCGGAGAGCAGTACTCCCTAAAGGATGTGGTACGTAATTGAAACAAATCTGCAGTCATGTACACATTTTTAACATGAGTCATTTTGTGTACTTTAGGAAGTCCTTACTGCTGCATTCCACCTGGAGGAGCTGCTGGGATACAAAGTCAAGTTTCGCAGTAGATGTCTGAAAGGCGCTGATGCAGAATTTTATCCTGTTGTAAACGTTCCTTGGACACTGACTACTTTTTGTAAACATATTAGTCCAACCAAGCCAATGGCGAATGTACAAATGCTGACTCCCGAGGAGGAAATAGCCAGAGGACCAGCTCTATGGCTATGGGATTATTTAAGACGTTCCCCAGCAGCTGGGTTTTTCTTACCATTGAGCGGCGGCGTAGATTCTTCCAGTGTTGCTATCATTGTTTTCTCCATATGCCGTTTGATTGTAGAATACATCGGAAAACTAAATACATGCGATGGCAATGATATTGTCCTGAAGGATGTCAGAAAAGTTGTCCGAGATGATTCCTACACGCCGAATGACCCACGAGAGCTCTGTGGACGGATTTTTACAACTTGCTACATGGGGAGTGAGAATTCTTCCGAAATGACACGATCATTTGCATCGTCGCTCGCAAATGCAATCGGAAGGTAACAATTTGTAATCAGTTGGAATTTAGTAGTAAACTCTTTTAAAAATCTAATTTAAAAACATTATTTGGTAACAGCAATCACAAAGAGGTAAACATTTCCCCAGTGTGTGCTGCATTTGTGGAGGAAACAGCAAACGCACTGGGCACGAAACAGCCAACAGTTGAATCTGGCAACAGAGCTGAGAATATTTCACTCCAGAATGTCCAAGCACGTAGTAGAATGGTATTTGGTTACATGCTCGCCCAATTGGGACCCTGGTCGAAGGGCAATAATGGGTATGAAAATTTCCTTGAAGTAAATCCATTTTGCATGCACGTAAAGAACTCAACTGAAGCATTTCTATTTGTGGTAGGTTCCTTCTGGTTCTTTCATCAGCAAATGTTGATGAGGCAATCCGTGGATATTTCACAAAGTATGACTGCTCTGCTGGGGACTTGAATCCTATCGGGGGGATTTCGAAAACTGATTTAAAGAAATTTATCATTTACGCTGGGCAAACGTAATACAGAAATAAGCTCTACTAACGTATGTAAAATTGGAAAATTATTAACAAAATGCCCTTTTTGTGTATAGATTTGAGTTGGATGCGGTAGCAAAAATCGTGGAAGCTCCCCCAACTGCTGAACTGTGTCCTTTATCTACTAATCAAACAGACGAACAGGATATGGGTATGACTTACGAAGAGTTGTCGTACTACGGTAAGTTACGAAAACCGTTTTGCTGTGGACCATACTCAATGGTTGCCCGTCTTTTGCACGACTGGAAAGGTAAACACGAGCCCAAGGAGATTTCACGAAAGGTCAAACACTTCTACGTGCAGTACGCAAGTAACAGGTAAGTTTCCGGTCAGATGTCACGTATCAAAAACCAATACTAGAGTCAACATCAGCTTTATTGACCCCTTTTATAGACACAAGATGAGCATTCTTACCCCGTCGTGTCACATGGAAACATATTCACCCGAGGATCATCGCCACGACCTAAGACCGGTATTTTATCCACTTGACTTTGCCTGGCAGTTTAGGAAGATCGATGAACTGGTAAGTCCATCGTCATACTTCCACTGTGTTTAAACTCCAATTACACAAATGTGTGCCATCAGTTAGTTTTTTCTTGTTTCGGCAGGTCGACAAGTTTGAAAGTGAGGTGGACTGAAGGGTCTTTAATTTGAATGAATTTCAAGTACAATTTTCACACAGTCTTTAGTCTCTACTCTCTACACTCTTCACTGTTCATGCAACGGGAAAACAAGAATGATTGATTATAGTCATTGTGTACAATTTATGTTTAGTAAGATGTGTACTGAATTTAATTTCAACGAAAAAAATATAAAATACACAAAAATGTAACTTAACTGGTAATTGTTTAATAAAAAACCCAATCTTATGGGCACCATTCATTTGACTTTCGTACAAGTTAAGTTTGCATATTCATAAAACTGTTTCTTAAAATTACAGCTAGAGAGATTTGTGATAATGTACCTATCCTATAAGTGTTCATCCGTATAAATGTCATGATATATCTGTTTGTTTAAACCATTATGTACACGTGACAGGTTATCAGCTAATTCAAATCTTCCTAGCATGAGTCATTACTCAGTGATATGCTTGGATTCTGCTCACTGATACTGAAAAAGTTTTTCCTGATTGGACAGTACATTATTGGCTGCTCCATAAGCTCCAGGTGAGTTATTTCCACACTTCTAACAACAACATCCGGTTCTGAGGATTCGGCAATTCTTGGTATTAGCCATTTGAGGGGATTTGAGGATGACGGACGCAATGCAATAATAGGTGGCAGACCCACGTTTACACCACTTACTGTATAATGTTTGCCAAGATTCTTGCCAGTGAAGTCCCTTTAAAGTAAAACAAAGTAAACGCATTAAATAAGTGGAGCGTATACTTCATTAGCAAATTCAACAAAGGTTTAGCATCTGCTTATGCCAATGTTTCAAAATCAACTAAATAAAAGATGAAATAAAATAGCAGCCATTACGTTGGTCCTAAGTTAAGGGCTGCCAGTCCGTTTCCGTTACCATTCGTTGGATTACCAAGGACTAGATGCAATTCTGAGGTTGAACGGTACTTTGATTCTTGTGCTAAGTTTATAGTTACTTTATAATGGTCTCCTAAAGAAATAATAAAAACGCGAATCATAATAGATACGTTTAAAGTACATCACATTGCAACTTCATAAAAAAGTATCTTACTACAAAATGGCGATCTAGACCCTGTAATGGAGTAGTAAGGCACAGAATTATTTTTTGAAGCCACATTTCCTGGAGGTCTTTTGGCATGAAATCCCATTTTGTTGCGATGCGATATTTCACAGCTCGAGCTAGTGAACTGCTGCCATGACTCGCAAGAAAACGCCATGAAATCACAACTGCTGCGGATCGATTCGGTAAAGTACTCATAGGATCTTATATGGTCACAGCCTAGAAATCGTCTAATACCTATTCACAAAACTGTCGTGAATAATCAGATTGATTTGATTCAAGTTTACTTGGAACATTTAAACTCGTAGGATCTTATATGGTCACAGCCTAGAAATCGTCTAATACCTATTCACAAAACTGTCGTGAATAATCAGATTGATTTGATTCAAGTTTACTTGGAACATTTAAGCAAGTCAGTAGTATTTGACGGCTAACCATTCATTACGGATCCATCCTCTTGTAAAATGGCTTGGTACACACCATCTCTGCAGCCGGGCTGATCTTTTCCTTGAGAATGAAAAATAAAACAGATTTTTTTATTTCTTTTTATTTCAACATGTAACAAGAAGATGATAATTTAAGCCTACCTCCATTTGGATAAAAGTCTGCATGTCCACATGCCTCTTTTATGCCCAATCCGGACACAGGACCTGTTAATGGTTTAAAAAATCATGTTATTTTCAAGCCTCCTTAGGACCGACCAACTCATTTCATCATACAACCTTTGGAATCTGTTTGGCCCTTGGAAGTACTTATATTAACACTGCTTTTGGAAATCATCTCACCGCCATTAAGAAATGGTTTTGCGTCAGTGTGCATAACGTCCACAAACAGAGCATCCGTGTCATCCAATCTTGCATCGATTGGTAAGCCCTCAAAGTATAATTGTGCAGGATCCAGACCTATTGATAACATTATAAAACAGTCATGCATGTCACAGTTTGAAATCACGCGCATGTTTCCAACTCATGTTAAAAATTTTCGCACCAGAGATTCGGCCAAGTTCCAGTTGCTTATTTTCGCGCAGCCAGGCTCCCAAATAGCCGGCCAACTGAGCTCCAAGCGAATGGCCAATAAAATGTGTTTCATTGACAGAGAATCCGTATATGTCCTAAAGCAATTCCCAGAATTTGCAGTAATGTTCCTTTAAATTATGCGGTTTTGTAAATACCTCCAGGATGACCATAATGCTCGCACAATGCGCTGCAATCATTTCGACATTTTCCACTGCTTGATTGTAAGGTGGTTTACTAGCCTCCGACCAATCAATAACAAATACATTTGCATTGTTGTCGTGTGCCAAAAGTTCCTTGGTCATTTCCTGAAACGACATTTAGCAACAATTTTTATCGCCATCTAACAACTTATGACTTCCGTTTGCGGAGAATAGTAACCTTGATCCATGGACGCTGTCCATTTTCAATGTAGCCATGAGTGATCCAATAGTTACTTCCGTTTGAAAGCTCCAGCAATGATGTGCCGATCGTGTCCTTTTCAACAACTTGACAAGCTTGCACATTACTGTAAGTGTACGTATACAAGCATATCGTTGGTGTCACTTCATCAAGTGCGTTAGGTCTCAGGTCGTATCCCTTTTCTTTTGAGTAACGCGTTTTAAAGCATCCAATGTCATCGTAGCAGTCGCCATTGTCAAGCCCTTGAATAAACAATGCTTTGTATTTTTAGTTGAATTTACAGGATTTCATATGAAACTTAATTGTGCTACTTACCTATCCGTTCTGAGCTTTCCGCAAACGACCACACAGAATCGGGTACTTTAACACTTGTTTGATTGGAACTTCCATTGTAATTGCTATCTAAAAATATAGGTGCACCAACCAAGTAAAAAAGAGTCCGAACTAGAGCATCTATACGAGACCCGTCGCCCAGTCCTAAATGCATGGTGATTGGAAAAGCTTATCCCAGCGATGATATTCCTCCACTTTCAAGTTTAAGGTAAAAAATGAATGGAGAAAAGTACAAAGTGTAAATAATGCGTCTTGCTTCATAATGTCTGTCCTCTTTCTGAGCATGTATAACTTGAATCAATAGAGGTGATTTAATTAGTTCTGTGCTTAATATTCTCAACTTGTTTGTCGAGTCAAAGGGCAAGGAAATATGTTGTGATAAAAACCTTTGATGATTGTACAAACGAGGTCTTTTCAGAGCTGGATTTACTCCTCGCCTATTTCCAACATGAGATATTTCTATTTTTTATCTTTAAATTCCCAAATAAATGAGAATCTTTCATTCGAAGAAATAATGATCGCGTTATATAATGATAAGATGCTCCGTCTACTTTTTTTCCCGTTTACATGAACTTGATCAGATGCGTCAGACATTCCGTAAAAATTGCGGTTCTCATATATTTTAATAGACAGACAACGGGATTGGGTAACATTTCTTTCATCTACTTTTAGACTCGATTTGAGTCTAGGATTCCAAAAAAAGAACAGAGCAAACAACCACGCACTTCATGGAGTTCATAGGGATTAAAGTGCCAATTTATAAAAATATTAAGTCTCCGCCTTTCTTATCAATATCAAATGTAAAATAGATCTTCTATGGATGAATTTATTTTGTAGGCATAATTTATTTTGCGTCAGCAATCACATTTCATGGTGTATATTGAATGCTTATGTTTAAATATACAAATTATTCATGAACTCTCACATTTACTTGGTACTTCAAAAAGGGAGCTTAACTGAAGGTGCCATAAAGTTTTCTTCTGAATTGAATCAAAGGAAAGCACTGGTACTGACCATGATATTGTTTTCTGAATGGCTGTATGGTTAGTAGGATAACGAGATACATCGTTCCAGAAAAGTACACATAATTATATAGGCTTTAATAGTCTCTTGAACTAAATTATATTCATTAATAACATAAATAAATTGAACTATCATCAAACATTGTATGCAAACACCAGCCTTATACAAACAACTTATAAAATTGTACAACAAAATAGAACCTGGCAAAATCCTAAATATAATCTCTGAATTCCTATTCCTGTAACAGGCAACACGTAAAATTCATGTATTGGGATTGGGGCATATAGCCACAACGAAACTTGTTTTCATGAATAATATAATAAATTAATTCATGTATCGATTACTTATTGCGGTCTCTTAAACAAACTATTGATAATGATATCCCCCAAGTTCAATGGTTTAGGTTGTGACTGAAAGTCGTCGCTCCGTGTTGTAATGGAATGTTTCTGCTCCTGACCTTGCTTAAACAACTTTTCGATGTTTGTTTTGATAAATGCTTGGAAAAATGCGTTGATACCTTGGTTTATTCCTTCAAGATCAAACGGGGATCTTGTAGTAGTCAATGGGGGCAAAGGAGCTGGAGTTGTAAATGGCGTGTCCAAACTCCTTCCGGGAACATTCCCAAATATATTGTTGCTAATTCCATTCCCTAAACTATTGCTTGTACTTCTACCAATATTATCCAAAATTGCATTAATGGAGTTGAAAGGATTTGTTGCTGGTCCGAATGCAGATGTCGTCGGTGGGGCTGCAGTTGTCGTTGTAGTCGTTGTTGTCGATGTTGTTGAACTACCGGGTAACGGAAATATTCCATTTGATTGTCTGACTGAATTACTTCCCTCAGCAAAGCTGGATTGTAAATTTGGTAATCAAATTGCCAATCGCGGCAAAAGGTCCCTGTGGTGTATCTTGGGGAAGTGGATACGGTGCTGACAACACTGCCTACGATTTAAAAAAATAAACGCTTAAGTAAAGTTTTTGTATGTAAAATCAGAGTTTTTATCACTTTCCACATAAAAACAAAAACGTACAAGCAGTGATGACAGTATTACGGCAACTTTAAAACAAGTTTCCATCATGAAGTGGCCACCCTCATGAAAATCTTCTTTTTCAAACAAGACAAGTGATCCCTTAGAGGATCAGTTAGAGTCTGACTTAAAGAGAGATGTCTTTGTCCTCATTTTTGGTTTGTCATGAAAGATAGATGAATTAAATTGCGTTCATGCCACATTTGTAACGTTAAAAAAGTGTTAAAACTATTGTGCAAACTTGAGGATGTATTATGAAGCAGTGTGCATTTCATAGTTTCCAACCAAACTTGTTGGCCAAACAGGTACTCAAAAGTTTGAAGCAATTTGTCTTGCTCGTTTGTATATTGGATATCAAAATCACAAGAATACAAAATCTGTCATGAATCAGTGAATGAAGAGATCAAGATCGTTTGCGGAGTTTCTGGGTCTAGACCTTCATATCCATAACACGAGAAATTCATTGTTTTACAGTAAACATTCGTTATTTGTTTGTAAACAGTATTTAGTTTGGAATAATTTTAACATTGTCTTCGCAGCTCATGCATTTTACGATAAATGACTAATAGAACGTGGACAGTCTAATAATGTCATTACTACGAGTTTAGTATTTAGGCAGCTATGTGCTGTTTTTGTACAACATACACCAGTCCATTTGCTGCTGATACTTGTTACATGCAATCGTAATGAACACTGGCACGAAAAAATTCACGCTTTGTTAATTTGTGTTCATTTCTTGATTTTCAATGCTGCCGTAATGATGAGGTAAGAAAAGAAGTAAGCTGTTTTATATAATGCTTCCATTTTTATAGTAATTGCTCTAAAATAAATCTGCTTGTCGAGTATTGTACATGTATACGCGTTGGACTGATGAGACAAGAGTGCAAAAACGGATCCTTAAATTACATTTTGATAAACCAGTACGTGAGAAAAATAAACAGAGAAGTGGTTACATCTCAATGATATCATAATGTCTGTTAAGTACTGAAACTATTATCAAAATTAAGGTCGATTATAAGAAGCCTCGTTTTAGTTATCATAAGAACCCATCAAGAAAGCAGAACTCTTATGAACGTGACCGTGAATGATTGAATACACTCAAAATGAACTTGGAAGTAATATGGATTGCATTATAAACATTTGGGAAATACAATTTGCAACATATATATTTGACAGGTAGAGTGAATATCAAATGCATTTTGTTTTTCAAGAAAATCGTCATTTGTATTTATATGCATGTCACATGTATTAAATTGATAATACACATATATTTCTTTGCTTATATAATGTATACCCAAAACATGATCGAAATAGATACACCGGAATAGATAGTTTACTTTATGTTGACGAAGTCTGAGTTTCATAGATAGTCATCTATGTTTAACTTCGGTAAGGTAGACGTTTTATGCTTTCATGTATAAAATCAACGGTTTGTTTGGAAGAACTACTGACGCCTTATTTCGCATAGTGTAAATACTAACATCCTCATTTTTCTAATCTAAGCAAACTGCTCAATGTGAATGAGGCTATTCGCAATTGCAATGAGTGGTTCAGATTTCTTGTTTTTGCTCATCATATACTTACAGACTGGAAAGGATATTGGGTAGGATTCTCAGGACATTTTATGTGCGATTGATGTCTATCGGTGAAATTATTTTCTAAGCTAAATCAAATTTGTAATTATCTCGATGGAGATAAAGAAGTCGCAACGATATTAGGTAGGATTCTCAGGACATTTTATGTGCGATTGATGTCTATCGGTGAAATTATTTTCTAAGCTAAATCAAATTTGTAATTATCTCGATGGAGATAAAGAAGTCGCAACGGCTGAGCCAATTTCTCGGCGTAATTAGTGACATGGTTCAATACATTGACATAGGAATGGATATGGTTAACTTTGGAACGATATCAGCAAACGAAAATGATCGGCTTCACAAGAAACTAGAGAAGGAAGGAAATATCAACGTCATGAACGAGTTGCTAACGATTATCAACTTGAGGTATTGCATGAAAATTATTAGCATGGGATAATCTTCTTAATTACAATTTAGAACGTTCTCGTGTTGCTTAGGCGAGGGGGATTTGACGCATTTCTGGAATCGCTCCGAAGAAATGACTATGAATGGATTGCAGAACAACTTGACCCAGGAAAAACGCTTACAGGTTTGTTTCAAATTATGCATGTTATCAGTTATCATTAAACATTTTATGATTTTGTTTGACTTCAAATTAGAATCTGGCAATTCCACAAATGGGCATCACAGTAATCAGCCGCAAGGATTTCTTTCTGGTTTCCGAAATATAAGAACTAGAAAAAGTGTGCCGGTAGATGAAAATCGACGATCAAGTGATGACGGACTGACTTTCTTAACGTATCGAGGTAAAGGCCCGTTTGAACTTTTGCTTATAGACTTAATTTTCTAAATATTTCATGGAATACTCGCTTATCTGTACCCAGATAGCTGTCCTATTGACGTTTCCGGTCAACCCTTCTATGATCCTCATGAGGAACATAAACAAGATGCGTATGCCAAGAGAAAGACAAGTTTACCAGACATTGATCCAGCATCATCGACCTCTGTGAATTGTGCAACAAACGCTGAAACACTAGATTTCAAAAATCTTGCATTACAAAATGTTGGCATGGAAACTGCCACTGAGGCACTAGTCGAAAATGTCCCCACATCAGTTTTACCAACGAAGTGCGAATATTTCAGGAATCTTGCAACTAAACTGGATCTCCCTCCCCCTGCTCATCTGAAAGTAATAACTTCCGGTAAAATCAGAAAGACTCCTTGCAAACGACGTAAACTAAGCAAGATAAAGCTCCAGTTTTCCTCTGAAGATGAACGCGATGCTTTCATACTATCCATAAACCAATTTGTTTCCAACTTAAAACCAAACGACGATTTCTACGAGACAGCCCACCAACTCCATGTATCTGTCCCTATGAAACCCAACAGCTTTCAGACATCAAAAGTCTTTAAAAAGAAACCGAAAAACGAAGCTATGGAAACAGGAGTAGTAAAGCCAAAGAAGCATTGGTACCAGCATCGCTTCAGTCTAAAGTCTTGGAAAAAGTGAAACCATGAAACTTTCGTCGGCTTAGTCTATTACGCATAACAAAGAACCCATCTGAAATGCTAATCCTCCATCATTTTATTTTATACAACTCGCTGAAGTACATTTTTCCTATTACATACTTTTTAATCAGCGAAAGCCCAATAAAAGTTGCAGATGTCCAATTTAATCATCTTTAAGAGAAGATCTCTTCCATTGAGCAAGCTTTCCATGGGGAAATGAGCTCGACATAGCTGGATAGAATAACATTTAAAGATTAATTGCGAATTGAAGGATGATCCATATCAGATTACGACACACTGAAAAAAAACTAGCATAACAACGTCCTCCAATTCGTCCTTGCTTCTTGCATAGAAAAGAAAATAGTTGTCCTCCGTGCCAGCTCAGTTTACGGCGCTGCTGCGCTGTTTTCAACGAAAGTTTTTTGTGTGTGCAGCTTTTAAGCATACGTGGACTTGAGACTTCACACATTGCTGGTCCTGCCATCTTTTAAATCAGCGATCAAGAATGCATGCAAAAAAGTAATGATGAGCACGAAGCACGTATGTACGTGTGCATAATCAAAATAGGTAATACGGACAGATATATCAATTACAATATTTTTTGTTCTACTGGGAAACAGCTGAAGGATAGTTTCCATACTTAGCAGCATACGGTGAAAAACAAGGAAAAGTGATTACTTACATCGTAGTACGTCTTTTCCAACCAAGTGGGAGTTTACTTGAAGGCATCGTTACATTGAAAAAACCATCAAATAAACAACCTTTTAAATCTACTCTTGGTCACTACGATTATGTAGTTCTTTATGTGACGGTTGTCAAATCGGTTGCTGTTAAGATGACACCTCCCTTAAATTTGTTCGTGAAGTACTGCAGAAACGTTACTGCCCGGTAGAAGAATGGAACCTGGTTAGACTCTTAAGTGTTTACTGCAAACAAAAAACAGTTGCATTTATTTAAGTGCATTAAAAATATTTTAAGTGCGGGTGGCCTGGTGAAGACTAAGCAGTCAACTGTCGAGTGTTAGTGGAACCTTAATATTGCTACAATATTAAATCTTGTTAGATGCTAAATGCATCAACTGCTAAGTTAGGGGAAGCTTCACTTGCGGATAGCTGTCACTTTTTGGGTTAAATCTGTGCTAAAATCCATTAGTGAAGTGTCGAGATTTGAACAATTAAATTTCGTTTTGTATTTATAATGCTTCTATCACAATCGGGTACATTCCACATGTGAACAGTCATCATTAATCGTGTTGTATATTGACTTTTTCGATTAAAATGGCCACCGCTGTCCTTTCAAGTGAAGGACCAGAAACATTGGACACTGGTATCGTTGGCGATACAAACAGCCCGTGCAACTCCAATTCTGGAGCAGGCAGTGGTTGCAGTGACGACGGTGGAAAAGACATCGAGCGTTATGTAAAATTCTTCACGTTAAAAAGTGTCCAGGTTGTTGTCCAATCTCGCCTGGGGAAGAAAGTAAAAACAGAAAGCAAACCATTTTCTACTGGGACTGATTGGGTAAGTTACTTACATCGCGACAACATTTTACTATTAGACTGTTCCTGATTCCTGTCAATATATGAGTTGCGGAAACTAATGTAAAAATCTTTATTTTCAGTTTAATTTAAATATTGAAGACAACACTGAAGTTTTGGAGCAGACCAAGGATGTTCTCAAAAGTCAATCAAGTGAAATCCCAATAGTGATTGAAATCAGTTTGCAGTCAGTAACAGATCCGAATACAAAACTTGTCCTTGAGTTGTGGTCAATTTTATATGACCGAGGGGCCGATTCCAGCCCAAACAATTCCTCTCGTGTTATCTACAATGTCTACAATCGAATGAGTTTGCTCCTAGAAGAGCTTACTTTGTGTGACCAGAAGTTTACCTGCATACAAATTAAGTAGGAAGCTCAGTTTGAGTGATGAAGACGAGTTTAAGCTGTACTACAATGTGTTCTCCGCCATTTCCCTGTTCAAGGGGGAGCGGGCGGGGTTCTTCAAGCCAACGAAAGTTAAAGATACCCCTCAGGGAGCCTCATCCCCACCGAAGGACAGCGGCGACAGTGGAATGCTGCATGAGTACATAGACTACACAAATGTCCTCGGGGAGGGATACAAGTTCAATCAGCTTGGAAATGTAAGTCCATCATCATCGTACAGTTTTAAGTTATTGACAATGTTTGACCTTATTGTGTATTGTGTTTCATGATGTAAACTTGTTATTTTCTGCAGGTGGTCACACCATACGGAACGCTGACATTGGAACTAGCGTACCGGACCAAAATGGAGCTTTCTTCCAATTTAAGTCAAGGTTGTTGTGCGCCGTTTATTGTTGGATCATCAACGAACAATCCAACTAACAAACTGATGATTAAGTCCGACCATTATGCTATTGAGAACAACCTTCTTGACAGGCAAGTCGTTTATTTTATTTCATTTTTTTGTTGTTAGTTTGCTAAATGGGCACGTACACATTCTTGACAGCACGAATTCATTTATTACGCATTATCCTTTAGTCCTGGGCTGAAAGGAATCGGAAGACAGAGGAATAGAAGCACTCCGGTGACATTTGGTTCCGCAGGAAGGGAAAATATGAGGCCTCTTGTTCCAGGAAGTCCTAAATTCGGAGGTAGTCCGTCGTCATCACCTGTGGCGACAACCAAAAAGCATTTAGCAGCTGCATTTGTCGATGATGCCACATTATTCAGTCCAATTGATGAAGAGGCGGATTTGGATGACCCTTTGGGCAACCTATTAAAGAAGTCAATGCGTCTCCAAAAAGGTCTGCAGGAACAAAATGAGAACACGAAAAACAATGCACAAACGCTGGCAAATCAACAAACTTCCAAAACTCTTACAAACGAGGAGACTGTCGCCCTTGTTACAGAGCAAGACGAATCAAGTAACGACTTCGTTCTCGTAGACTTGGTAAGTTTATCGTATTTTATTTATTTTCATTGTGAAATGAAATCAAAACATGATTTTCTTTCTGCTCACAGAAGGCCCTTCCGTTTGCGGGCGGTGGAAGCTCGTCGTCAGGCCCTGTGGATAGTTCTGATCCTATCCAGTTCTTCCAGGAGGTTCAGCAAGCGCCTG
>JAAXOA010001447.1:0-15956 GCA_036561885.1 Salina celebensis
GAAGTACTTACCACAAACAAGAATGCACATGGGAAGCATGAATATAGAAATCATGTGGAATAGTGCGTACAAAATGTTAACAATTCCGTTTGGCCCGACAGCAACCTGGAACAGAAGTCAGAACATTTTTCATGGTAAAAATTGTTTTAAAACTTCTTAGTTTTTCTTAGTCATTCTTAGTTTTTATGATCTGGACTTTGTCTGAGGAATGTAAGGTGGAATGTACACAAACTTTTCTGTGATGACCACAATTTGACATTTAGAATGTAGAACTAGCTAGAGGTCAAACTATATTACATATTTTATCAGGAAATCTATTACGTGAGCACGTGCGATTTGCGAAAATTGAATTAAATATTGACTATTGACATTTATGCGATAATACATCGGAAAATGTACCTAGAATCTGTAAAGTTTGGATGTATTACATGTAAACTTTTGCCTAATGGCAACATTTTCTTTTCAATATAGAAGTGGGGAAAGCTGTGAAAATAAAGTTTCAGTTTGTTTACATTAGTGACATAACATTTATAACGATATGGTTTTGAATGTTGGACCATGAAATTGGTTAAATAAAGCAATTTTGAGTATTATATGCAATATAAACTTATATGATTATTTGTAGGTACATAATTCCAGTGAATTTTGTGTGGGTTTACTTTAGTGTTATGTTACTGTAATGTTTGCTATGAAAAAACAGAGTAAAATGTCCTATAAAAACTAACGTTTGTAGGTGTATAATGTCACTTACAGGTGAACATTTATATGCGAGCACGGAAGTTTCCATGTCCGGATTGAACTGATAGATGAATCCTCTCGGGAGTGTAGTTAAAACAGCGATGATCCATATACGTAGTATTTTCTTTGTCATGTCCGTGGAACAAGGCCGATTCACGAGAATCCTCGCTGCTTGACTTCTGTCACAACTAATTGCAACGATCGTCAGGGACGCGAGAGCTTGCGGAATTCCTGCCACCCAAAATTACACTCATAAAGTAATCAAAACAAAAAACTGCCTGTAATTGGACCCAGAGTCGATTCCGTTGATAAAAACACCCGAAAAATTGATTTATACTGCCTACGCATTGAAAATAACAAAAAAACACATAGTTTTCTCTCTTATATAGTTTTCATATCACGACCAGCTCATGATTTTTCCATACTCGTAAGTGAGTAATCCCTAATTAGTATTCTAGACCTGGAACGTGCCAAAAATCCTGGTTGTTATTTTCTCTCTAATCCTTTTTCAGTTAAAGTTATCCAGAAAAACCCCATCGTGGTTTTACAACGTTATCCACTCGGAAGTTTGTGGCGTCAGATAAATAGGCATTATGAAATTACACAATAAAATAACCCTTTGTAATTAAAGCTTTTCACCTACTTCTAAGAACAGACCAGACAATGCAATTAAGTTGGTTGTAGGTCCACAATGGTCCATGAGTTCTCTCGAAAATCCGGAGATTGACAGCAAACAGAAAGAGAATTGAGCTTATGCAGAGGTTAGCCAACAGGTAATTTGTAGCTCTGCAAAAAAATAACAAAATAAATGTATACAGACCAGTTATTGGAACAAACTTTGACATTTTTATAGGGAAATATTTTTTCTTTCTTTGGAATCTTTCCAAACTACCTTCGAAACTTTTGCCGACAGCAAATAGTAAAGAAGAGCATTGCATTAATCACATATCCGGTTATAGAGACAAGGTACATGTACTGAAACACTGGTTGGAGTATCAACCCCAATATATTCCTTGGTAGTGTTATCACTAACATTAAAAACTGTGTGTGGTCCCTCCTCCTGGACTAGCATCACAGGTTCGGACAGATTTCTATTAATATTTATCACTGGAGCTGTACTACTTGAAACAATAGGATCAAGAACACGGCCCACAACACTGCTTAAAGATTCGTAATAATTGGGTAACAACACTCCACCACTTTGAGCAACTCCTCCACCTCCATCAAGTGCCTCCATGGCTGCATTTAATCGTATTATGATTTATGTGAACCAGACCGCTTGTCGGGGAAAATACACACTTAAAAAAAACTTCTCCAGGAAATGGGAAGGAAAAAAAATCCATTAAAATGATTGATTGCAAAAAATTCTACATATTTTTTTTGCAATTTCTTAACTACAGATTAGGTAGGACGGGAAAAACCAACGAGGTTAGTGTCTAGACTAATGATAAATTGCAATACTGGGGGAATATGCAAAAAAAGAAAGTGTCTGGTGAAAGTAGCCTGCTTTCACTGAGAGTCGTTCTAGTTCCAATGCTGAGTGCAAACTGAGAGAAAATTTGCAAGGAAAAGTTGTATATCAATGGCAGTGCGCTTCTTTCACCGCAAAAAAGAAAAATCTTGTTTTTTTTTCAAGGTGTGCAGAGACAGTGGGTGGACACGCATGAGAAGAAATCTAAAGAGGACTTTTAATACACTTCGTTTTTTTGTGTGTAAAAAAGTAAAAACTCCTTTCTTCCTTGTTACTCAAAAGATTAATTTCAGGGATGCGAGTGAACAAGAAAAAGAAAAAAATAGCTTTCATTATGAGTAACAAGCTATGAAGTGTGTCAGGCTACTTTGAAGAATAGGTAAAGGTTCGTTACTTGTTTTTTTGTTAGTTAGAGAAACACAGGCTACGGATGTCATAATGATTGCACATTTTTTTCGTGGGAAGTGAAAATTGAACGGAGAAAGTAATTTTCACATGGCCTTTGAGAGAAGAGAAAACTGTGTACTGGGAAAGGTTCTCAAAAAAACATTGTCTGGAGTTAGTTTTAAGTAGAAATATGTTACAAAAGATGTCTCGAAATAAATTAAGGAGTTTGTATCTCCCGCCATAGGATATGCAGATATACAATTATGCAGATATATAATTATGGCATAAATTAACGAGGTTCCTTAAGTGCAGTTATGTAGCATCGTAATCTGGATAAGTTTTCCCTGCTAGACGACAGTGGAGCCTTGATGAGTGGCAGGGGCAGACCCGTCAACGTAGACTAGCCAATGCCATACAAGCTGGGACTTGGAATCAGAGCCAAAACACGAAGGTCGAGACTCCCAGATTAAGTGATTTTGTGACCAGGAGTCGTCTGCGGGTAGTGAAGCTTTGTTTTCTCGCCACAACTGCCAAACATTCGGTAATTTAAGTCCTCGCAGAGATGTTTATGGTTTACCCTGTACATTTTGCAATTATTCAAGCCCCGCAGGAGTATATACAAGAATAATTTCCGGTAGAGATACGAAGAGCATCAACAGTTTCAGACTACATTAGAATCCCAACACGTAGTTTTCGGTTTTGAAATACTGTACGTATTTAAATACTCAAGGTCGTTTGTCATAGAAAATCACAGTTTTAGGATGTAGATGAGGTTCCAGACGTCGTTGCGAAATCCTCTCTTGAATAATTCAACACAGATCAGGGTTTTTTTATTCGCTCCGCTGTCATTATCTGTTTCCTTCATAAAGCAAAAACTTATTTTCCGCTCCATATTCCCCTAAAACAAACACTTCAAAATTAATCCCTCGTTGGAGTTACAAAATGATGATAATAACCGTCAAAACTTTTGCGCACATACCACTACAAAACTTAGTAAATGTAAACTGAATTGGTGATTGTATGCAAAAAAATCTATTCAAAGTATCGTAATTTCATGGAGTAGCTCCACATATCAAAAAAGTTATTACTTTGTTTTGTCATCGTTTTGTATTGTAATTACTCGCTATTCATTGCTCAAACTTTCCCAGTTCTATTATAAATTATGATGGATTGTGTCTCAAATTCTAGTCATTTGTGATTGCTTTTATTTCTGTAGTTGGCAAGTGTTGACTCCTTTCGTCATATCAATTTCAAGGCTTTTTGTCCCCGAGACAGCGAACCCGGTGAAAGCCAGACTCGTGTCTACTTCCAGCTTTCACCACACATAATGAACCAGACTTAAGAAGGAAATGAAACCTTTTTTTCATACGGCTGTTCTAATTCTAGCAACGAGTACAAGAGGGACATACAACCTCTCTAGTTTTCTTTAGCAACATTTCTTGTTTACTTTCACCAAGAGGATTTACCAATGCGACTCACCAAACAAATCAATTATGAGTCACGTTCTCAATTAATGTCAGCGAAAATTGGGGAAACATCAGTAGTTTTGATGACGAACAGCGCAAACATTAGTGGTTTGGTAACTACTAATTATGCATTGTATAAACACGTGGTTTTATAACATTTCCCTTCACAAGTTGCCTCCAAAGGAAACTCCAAAGATAAAATCCTAAAACCTTCCTGCCACAAACTCCTTCCTTTCTGTAATCTTCTCTTTATTTGCGGGTTGTAGTCTCTGGCCTGATGAAATATGTTGATTAAACAATTTTGTGCTATATCCATTACCTAATTGTCATCATCAAGAGAAAATTATTTTTTTATATGATCAACTGTAACAAAGTTTATTGCTCAACAATTTTTATGGTAGTTTTCTTACATTACAGCTTGCTTATGAGTTACTTTTATATTTGTTATGAACAGCTAAAAGTAATACAAATTATTTTTTAAATAACTTAAATTCTCTTTTAATGGCACAACTTGTACAAAAGAAGACGTTTGCATACTTTGCATTGTTTGGTAATAATTTTTGTTTATTGACACAGACACAAAGCAATAAAATGGTATAGATAGTATGTAATTTTTAACGGTTCTTTGAGCAAGTAATTCTGGTGAAATGAAAAGAAAGGATGTTTTTTGAAATGCTTGCTTGGAAAATTCATGAACGATGAACGCTTCAAGTGTTTTATCGGCTAAGTGCATAATGCAAAAAAAATGCAGTCTAGATTACATGTTGCAGATAATTTGTTTTTTGTCGCAGTGTTCCATGCATTTGGCAGTTTACATAACACAAACGTGTGCTTGCATAAACCAGGAAAGTTTTCATTATGTCTTTTTAGAACTTTTTGCGAAAAATGCTTTGTTTTTAAAATTACAACTGTGAATAATAATTAGTTTGAAGCGTGATTGGAATAAGACACATTTATCCATAAAATTTTGTTTTGAAACACGACGTGTTTTGTTTGTTAATCTCAAGCTTTGTGTAAATAATACAGTAGCAAAAACAGTTTTCTTTTGTATATTTTAAACATTTGTCATTGATGTTAAGGAGAAGACAGCTATTGAGAAGGAAAGGGTGTCTTTTTTAAGGATTGTTTTCTTTAAAGGTCTTCATAAACTCCGCAAGCTTTTCTACATCTTGAGGCAAAATAGCGTTGTAAATAGAAGCTCTGATTCCGCCCACAGAACGGTGTCCTTTCAAAGCCCAAGTAGCCTTTGGCTTCTGCCTCCTTCAAAAACTTCTTTTCAAGGTCTTCGTCCTTCTTAACTCGGAAGGGGACGTTCATTCGGCTCCGACAACTGGGATCCACAGCAGATGTATAGTAATCTCCGAGATTGTCGATAAGGTCATAAATTAAAGACGCTTTTGCAACTGCTTGAGCTTCCATTTGCTCAACACCTCCGTTTCGGAGGATCCAGTCGAAAACAAGGCCAACGGTGTAGATTCTGATGGGAACAAGAAATGAAAAGAAAACATTTTCAGAGGAAATATTGGGCCAGGTAGGTTACTAATTTTATACTTTTCTCGGAAAATCCTAGTGAAAGTTTTCTCTGATATGACATTTCTAATTTGGCAATAACAGAGGAGAAACGATGTCGTAACGTATTACCCCATTGAAGGGAGAAAGCGCAGAGCTGCTTCCGTTCCAGCAATTCTTTCTCTGACAGTTATTGTATGAGATGACTTTTCTTGACAAAGTGGCCATACACAAATTACGTGATGCAAAATAGTGGGAGGGTTTGTCATTGTCATAAACTGATTTGTAATGATTTAAAGGAAGCGCTAGACGGTTTTTAAAGGAAAGTTTTCATTGCCATTTTGAGTTACGTGATTTGTGTATGACCCCAAATTGAAAGAGAAACTTACGCAAAGCACGGCGGTGTATTATGGAGAGAGTTTTCTTTCGCCATTACCGCGTAGTCGAGAACTGTTGGAGTAATTGGTAAAGCATTTCCTAACAGGTCTTCGCGAACTATTACAAATAGTGACACCAGCAGGGCCAATATTTTTCTGGGCGCCGGCATAAATCAAACCAAACTGAAGAGAAAATAACAATAAAAACTTAAATTAGCGGATTGGCTGTTAAAAATATATAAAAACGAAAGAAATTTTTATATGAACCTTGGACACATCGATTGGCCGTGAGAATATGTTTGATGACATGTCACAAACCAATGGGACTCCATTAGGTATTTCAGGGATAAACTGGAACTCGACTCCCTCCACGGTTTCGTTATCGCAGTAGTAAACATAAGAAGCGTCTGGATTGAGATTCCACGTGGATGGGTCTGGAATGTTTCCATACTTGTCGAGTTTCGGGTGGATCATATTTGCCTGGCCGTACTTGCCAGCTTCCTTGCACGCTTTGGTAGACCAAGAGCCGGTACAAATGTAGTCAGCCTTTCCTGTCCGACCGATCAGATTTAATGGGACAGCAGCAAACTGTCCTGTGCCTCCGCCTTGGAGAAAGAGGACTTTGTAGTTGTCTGGAATGTTGCTGGAAATACCAAATAAAAAAATATGAAATACGTTGACTGTCCAAATATAGCACAACAACAACTTTTTTCCTATATGACACCGGTGATTAATCAAATGCATAAATGTCTTTGTCACTGAATGTCTTTGCGTATAACATGTCCTGTCACAAAATCTAATGGAAAGTTGTTTGCGTACTATAAATATAGCCTTGTGTAGGGTATTAAATAAGATCTTACAGCAATTGCTTCGCATCCTTGATAGTTTTGTTGATAATTTCATCGAAGTGGGGTGATCGATGGCTCATTTCCATGATGCTCACATGGCTGCCATTCACGTCGAGAAGGTCCTTCTGGACTGACTGCAGAACCTGTATATAATAAGAAAACAGTTTAGAAATGTTTTATACAACAATACAACATTATGCCCTTTTTTGTGCTAATTTCAAGAAAATTTTTATGCAAAATCTTGTTCATTTCTGTCCAGGAGCGCACACAGCACCACCTTCACAAAACCTGACACACTCCAACTATAAAAGTTGACCTTGAAAAGCATCAGACCAGACAGACAGTTCAGTGTACTTTTTACTTTCATTCTAACTTTGCATTTCATTATAAAAAACGGCTTTTTATAAAATGACTCTTTTCTTAAAATGAGTCTGAAAACTTATCACTTTCACTAGAACGATTTTGATTAGATAGAACAGTTTCTTGATTAGATTCCCTTGCACAAAAAAATCTATTTTCTTATTTTTTTAATACTGCGAACTCACCTCAGTTGGCAATTTTGCCGGTCCAGGCCCAAAATAAATGAACTCCGCCATGTTTCCAGAGTCTTTTGAAACACAACACTGATCACAGTTCCAACTCGTCTGGGGAAGTAACCTCTGCTGTCCTGTTTCGGATTCAACTGTTTCCCGTGTCGGCCCAGTTTTAGCTGCCGCAGTAGAAAAATGAGTTGTTGCTGCACACTGCTGGAGAGGTCGGACTCGTCGGGCTGGAGCTTGTGGATGTAGGTTTGCAGAACTGCTGCAACATTCTTCTAGTGTTGCAGAGTTGCTGGAAGCAGGAGGAGTGTCAAGCACTGCTCTACACAGCACAGATTCCAGCACTTTATCGACCAAGTTACCAGCAAAATGTGGCAAACTGCCACTTGTATGACTGGACATGGCTTCAAATTGGGTTAGAACTTGTCATGCACGCAGAATAAAAAAAGATTTTTTTTTGTATACAGCTCACATTGAAAAATCAAATGCTTTTTTTACATTTGGGTCTTGACTTTAATTTTAAAATAGCGTTTTACATTGCATTGGCGTAGTTGCTGCATACAACATGTACTGGAATTTCATATGAAAAACATTTAGTATTGATTTATCCGCATGTTTGTACTGTCAAAAAGCATTATAATGTTGGTGGGTATTTCCTAATGCATGCAAATTGAAAAGAAATGTTCACTGACTACTTATATGGGATTGGCATTTTGTAGGTAATTTTGCTAGTGTTTAAACATTATAGACATATTTACACAGAATATCCATCAAAATTGGCAATATTTTAGTGGTTTCTTTGTGTAAGTGATGAAATCTTGAGATTGGGAAGATGGGTTAAGCTGAACTTGGCATATAAGCCGGAAAACCGGTTTAAACTTGAGTTGTCGAAAAATCAAATCATGCCGAGGAATAATTTAACAAGTCTTGTTATTAGTGAACGAGATAGGTCATAATGTAAAGTAATATGACAGGAAAGTCGATAGTTGACGAGCTGCAAAAATTGAAGAAAACTTCCACTTATTTTTACGAGGAGCTTGAACCGCACAAATAACAAGTCACGAGAGCGATAAGCTTGTTTTCTTCATTGATCGGAACAAACACGATAATCACAAAATGTTATTTAACTTAAGTTAAAAAAAGGTCATAGGATAAAATATTTTATTCTGCAAAGATGACACTTGAAAACTCCTCCACAAACAAATTTTGGGGGTGTGTGAGCGTTTCTCAGAAGTAAGATGACGAACATGAACCTGATTCACGCATGGCTCACCTTGTCGCTTTATGTCACACGAAGATAGTTACAAAATTGTATCAAATGACATAATCACATGACATACCGTCACAGGATCATGTCGCACTTAAAAATCACAAGACATTTACGGAAAACTAGAAGTAAAATGAAAACATTCTTATAGAATAGTTCTTTGGGGCAAGTTGAGACACTTCTCCCTAAGATTAAACAGAAATCACTGATTATAAATCACTCTTGAACACAACTAACATTTTGCTGTTGTTATTCGCCCGGTCATCTAACAACTACTTCAATTTGTTCAAGACATGAAGAAAAACCGACGAGTATCTCAACACAGAATCTTATTGTAATGTGCATCTTTATCGGAACCAGATCGGGCTATCTATCAATGTCCACTTGGTGGCCTGCAACAATCACTACCCCCTAAATATATATCTCGATGCGATTAAAACCGAGGAAATGCAGTAGACTAGCAGCCACAAAAATATATATTTATATTTTGCGGTTACAGCCTTTGGAGATGTGTATTACTGCAAAAAAATTCTGGCTTGATTCCCGATTCTGATGGGCTTAAAATGATAATGTTATGATCTCAAGAGAAGACAAGAGAATTGACGTGGTCGAAAACTTTTTCGTTACTGCAGACAGCAAAAAGCTGGGCTAAATGGATGAATGTTTTCTTTTTGTGTATTGTCATAATGGTAATATTATACCTGAAAATCTCGATAGAAAAAAAATGGTAAGATGATCATTGCGGCAAAAATGTGCACATTTTACAGAGAGCCCGTGTAAAGATATTTGTTGCAGAGAAGAAAACAAGCGTTGACTATATTTGACTAAAAAGGTTTTTCTAGATAGATTTATTACGGTAGGACGACTAATAAAGTAAAGTAGTAAGTTGTAAAAAAAATGCTGAGGAGGCTGAGTAGAAGAAAAAGAAAATTGGCAATAAGAAAAAAACACTTTGTGGTTCAACTCCGTTTGGATTTAATGGAAAATGGAGATGTGGAATTGCTACTGGTAAAAAAAATTGCAAGGTGGATGTGTCTGCAAATTACTTTTATGCTGTATGAAACAAAAGTTTTGTGTGTTTCTAATATTTTCAAGGAGGATATCTATAAAAGTCAATACTGCGATAAGAGTTTGAAGTCTGTTTATATGTAATATTTCGCAATATTGTAAACTCATTCCGGTACTGAGAGGTTGTCAGCGTTTGAGAGTAAAAATGAGATACAATATTGAAGCCGACATGAGACAAAGATATCTTCACATCCATAAATAGAAATGGTATTGTTACCACCTGCTAATGTGTCTGAGGAATTGTTGGGTGGCATGCTCTGAGGTTGTAAACAGACAAGGTATGATCCGGCTAGGATGAAATTGTTTGAGACACGTTTAATTGAAGTTGGCAATGGCACCAAATCAAGATATATCAAGATGTATTTGGCAAACTCAGTTAGTATTGAAATATACTGTTAAAACGGTTGTTTGCGATTAGGGAATTGAGTACTGGGATTATGCAATCATAGAAAGTCTAACCCTAAGAGCTTTGGTCTAACTGTCAGCTACTGTCTATTAGTGTATCACTGGAAACTAATGATAATGGTACTATTTCCGATTAAGAATAAACAAATATGAGACTACAAAAAGATTGGGTTGCACATGTAGATAATCCATACAACAATGCAACTACACCTATGCAAATGCAACCCTCGATGAGCAAAACCATTCCTATTGCATAATTATTTGCGCACGGTTCTTAACTTGCCCCCTCCATTCCTCAGATCACAAGACAATGGGAAAAGCCAAAAAATGGAGCACTCTCACTCACAAAGGCCCAGTATTTGCCCCTCCATACAAGCCACTCGGTAAGGATTTGCTTAGATATGGTGGAAAGTCCGTCCACCTCAGCCCTAGAAGCGAAGAATGGGCCGTCGCATACGCAAAACATCTAATTCGGCAGAAAAAGCCATCGGCTCTCTTTCAGAAAAATTTCTTCGATGTGAGTTAAACATTAGAGTGAAATTTTCATCGATCTTATATTAAAAAAATTCTCTTTTCTGATTAGGACTGGAAGTCCCGATATATGACTAAAAAGGAGAAGTCGACAATAAAACTTGTATCCAAATGTAGCTTCGGGCCTCTCGTGACGCACTTAAAAAGACTAGCTTCCGCCCGAAAACAATTGTCTCCAGCTCAGAAAGCGCGTGAAAAGCGGAAACGTGAAGAGCTAAAGAAGATTCACGGAACTGTGAAGATAAACGGGAAAACAGAGCTCCTGAGTAATTTCCAAGTGGAGCCTCCCTGTCTTTACATTGGTCGAGGAAACAACCCCAACTCTGGTAAAATCAAAGACCGAATTAGGCCCGAAGATGTAACCATAAACTGCTCCAAAGGCGCTCGGATTCCGCCCCCTCCAGGCCATAAATGGAAAGGATACGAACATAATCAGTCAGCAGCTTACGTTGCGAAGTTCCGAGATCCTCTTACCGGCCGAATGAAGTTCATTTACCCACACGCCTCGTCTAAACTCATTAGCTCTAGCACGAAGACGAAGTTCAACAAAGCGGCCGAACTTGGTAAAAAAATCAACTCCATTTTAGCCAGGAATACGGCCAGACTGTCGAGTTCAAGTACGGAAACCCGTCAAGTGGCAACTGCGGTCTATCTCCTTAATCATTTGGCGATCCGCATTGGACAAGAAAGAGAATCCGGAGAAAGTGATACCGTCGGTTGTACCACCCTGAGAAAAGAACACGTTGCATTCAAAACTGGAAACAAAATTACGTTTGAGTTCGAAGGGAAAGATTGCGTCCCGTACCAACAGACTGTACGCGTTTCCAGACAGGTTTACTGCAATTTGAAGAGTTTTTTACGTGGAAAAACCGACGATAGCTTTATATTTGACCTGATTACGGTACATAAAGTGCTATTATGATTATGCATTAGTTTAACAATCCTTTCAACCATTTTTCATTGATATTTAGTCCACTAAAGTTAATTCCTATCTGGGGAGCCTCATGGACGGTCTGACAGCCAAAGTCTTCAGGACCTATAAAGCAACCGAGTGCTATAAGAAGAGCTTCAGAAAGTTTATGAGCAATGTCAGCAAGAAGGACAATGTTATTGTAAAACGGTTCGTCCACGCTAAAGCCAATTTAGCAGTGGCTAAACTACTTAATCATCAAGTAATGGCTCAAAACACGCTTGCCAGTCGGAAACGAGCGTATGAAGCTTGTGGGGAGTCAATACTAAAAATGAAGAGACGACGACTGACGCTAACCCAGCACCAGTAAGAAACTTTAAACATCTCAAAACTCTTTTTCTTTAAATCGGCCACAATTTAAGTGTTTCTTTTACTACGCAGGGCTACAAACAACTATTCAGACTTGCAAGAGCGAATTGAGGCAAAAACCTGCGAGCTGAAGATAAAAAAGGATGGAATCAAATGGGCTCCCAATACTTCCCTTGTTAATTATATCGATCCGAGAGAAGTTAAGAAAATGTGCTCCAAGATTAAGCTGCCCATTGATAAAGTTTATTCTGCAACCCAACGGCAAAAATTCAAATGGGCAATTGGAAACTGAGAGAACTGAAAACAAACTATTTTCAGTCCTAACCAAATACGTAATTTTTCAAGATAACTTTTCATAATCAAGCCAAGTTTTATACAATTCAATAAAACTCAATCAAACTATCCCCCAATCCGAGAAAATGAATGCGTAAAAATTTCATGCGATAAACTACATCACACTATTATTCATACTTTTCGTTGTTACCGTACTTCTTTTCTTGTTGGATAATTTTCAAGTGGAATGTAAAATAAAACAAACTTAATTACATACACCTGAATGAGATAACCCCACCTTTTCCCAGGTGCCAGGTCACAGACAATGGGGGAAACAAAAAAGTGGTTGGCAATGGTACCAATCAAGATTATCTTGATGTATTTGGCAAACTCAGTTTGGTTTGCGATTAGGTAGTTGAGTACCGGGATTATGCAATCATAGAAAGTCTAACCCTAAGAGCTTTGGTCTAACGGGTCTAACCGTCAGCTACTGTCTATTTGTGTATCACTGGAAACTAATGATAATGATACTATTTCCGGTTCCAAATAAACAAATATGCGACTACAAAAAGATTAGGTTGCACATACATAGATAACCCATTCAACCATGCAACTACTCCTCTGAAAATGCAACCCTCCACCCTCGCTGAGCTATACTATTCCTATTGCATAATTATTTGAGCTCGTTTCTTAACTTGCCCCCTCCATTCCCCAGATCACAGACAATGGGAAAAGCAAAAAAGTGGAGCACTCTTACACACAAAGGACCTGTCTTTGCACCTGCCTACAAGCCTCTCGGTAAGGATTTGTTCAGATATGGTGGAAAGTCCGTCCACCTCAGCCCTAGAAGCGAAGAATGGGCCGTGGCCTACGCCAAACATCTAATTCGGCAGAAAAAGCCATCGGATCTCTTCCAGAAAAATTTCTTCCGTGTGAGTTAAAACATTAAAGTTAAATTTTCATCAATCTTATATAAAAAAAAATCTTTATCTTTTCTGATTAGGACTGGAAGTCTCGCTACATGACGAAAAAGGAGAAGTCGACAATAAAACTTTTATCCAAATGTACCTTTGGGCCTCTCGTGACGCACCTAAAAAGACTAGCTTCCGCCCGAAAACAATTGTCGCCAGCTCAGAAAGCTCTTGAGAAGCGGAAACGAGAAGACCTAAAGAAGATTCACGGAACCGTCCAGATAAATGGGAAAGCGGAACTGCTAAGTAATTTCCAAGTGGAGCCTCCTTGTCTCTTTATGGGTCGCGGCGACAACCCCAACTCTGGCAAAATCAAAGACCGAATTAGGCCAGAAGATGTAACCATAAACTGCTCCAGAGGCGCTCAGATTCTGCCCCCTCCGGGCCATCAATGGAAAGGATACGAACATAACCAGTCAGCAGCTTACGTTGCGAAGTACCGAGATCCTGTCACAGGCAGAATTAAGTTCATTTACCCACACGCCTCGTCTAAACTCATTAGCTCCAGCACGAAAATGAAGTTGAACAAAGCAGCCGAACTTGCGAAAAAATACAACTCAATTTTAGCCAGGAATTCGGCCAAACTGTCGAGTTCTAGTACGGAAACCCGTCAAATGGCAACTGCGGTTTATTTACTGGATCATTTAGCAAGCCGCATCGGACAGGAGAAAGCAACGGGGAGAAAGTGATCCTGTGGGATATACCACCCTGAGGAAGAAACACATTGCATTCCAGACTGAAAACAAAATTACTTTTCAGTTTGAAGTCACGGATGGTGTCCCGTACCAACAGACTTTGTGCGTTTCCAAACCGGTTTATGTCAATTTGAAGAGTTTTGTGCGTGGAAAAACAAACGATAGCTTCATATTTGACCAGATTACGGTACAAAGAGTTACATTATGACTATGCATTAAGTTAACAATCTGCTTAATCCGTTTTCATTGATATTTAGTCGACTAAAGTTAATGCTTATTTGGGGAGCCTCATGGACGGTCTGACAGTCAAAGTCTTTAGGACCTTTAAAGCAGCTAAACGCTACAATAACTTCCGCAAGCTCATGAAAAACAGAAAAAAGGATGATGCTGGAACACCAACAACACTGGAAAATCGGAAGCGAGCATGCGAAACTTGTGGAGATATACATAAGAGGAAGAGGCGACGCCTGACGCAAACCCAGTCGCAGTAAGTTATCTTGTACCAACTCAACCAACTCCTATTTTGAATCACACTTAAAGTTTTCTTTTATGCAGGGACTCAGGCAAGAAAACTTGCAAAGAAACAAAAACCTCGAAACTGAAGATCAAAAAGGATGGAGTCAAGTGGGCTCCCGATTCTTCTCTGGTTAACTACTTCGATCCCAGACAGGTTAAAAAGGTATGGTGCAAAAGAAAGCTGCCTGGAAGGTCTATTCTGAAGCACACAGGCAAAAAATCAAGTAGGCGATAGGAAACTCATGGAGCTCAATACAAAACGTCAAATATTACCACTGCTAACCTAATAGAATTTTTCAAGCTGAATTTTTTATGCAATTCAGTTACTGATAATAAAACAATTGCTGCAAGTACTATCCACTATCTCAAATCCGAGAAAATGTATGCGTAAAAAATCCCTGTGATGTGTAATTATTGTGCAATCTGCAAACATTGTTTTAATTATTAGAGCGGAACAACGCAAATTGAGATAGTGTCATTATCTCAAGTAACAAGTACCTTTCATTGTGTGGCCAGCGTTCCTTATAACCCCAGCATTTTGCAGTAGTATAGCTATAAAGTTTGTACCCAGAACAAGGTGTGATCCTGTAAAAACTCAAGGCAGTAAAAACCATGGGTAAAATTGGTTTAAACCAGGAAAAAATAATGGCCCATGGAAAAAGTAAAATGTATAAAATGGTAAAAACCCCTAAATTTCATTTAAAAGGGCGTAGGATAACAAACTAACATTTGTTTTAGTGTTAGGATCTAACTAGGCATATAAACGCTTGCTTACTGTTCACTTTCGTCACTAACAAATAATTCTTGAGTCAGACAACGACGTCAACCTATACCATTATATGTACTAAAATGAGTTTCTCCATTTTTACATTTTCGCCACTTTTTCCATGTAAAAACCTGTAAAAACTCTGAAAATACTTTTTTCTGGTTTAAAGACACTCCTTGACCCAGAAGCGTTTTCATATGAATGAGAGTTACGCGAAAAAAAAACTTTGAGAGCAGCGATATTGAAAATATTTGCGTATTTTTTATATGAATAGACTTTTGAACCTAACAAGCGTAAAGGCGCATATTTCGTTAACAAAGATAAGAGGATGTTTACCGTGTAAAAAGCTGAAATGGCTATAATTAAATTAAAAAATCATTTGTTTTTTGCCTTCAAAGCATATTTTTTATATTTATACAAATTGGCAACTTTCATTTGGCCGTTCATCATGCAAAATAGGCATGAAAGAAAGCGTAAGTAAAATGAAGCAAAGTTTTGTGGTACTTCTCATTTTCATAAAACCTTGACATGTATTTTCCATAATATTTTGTTTTCTGAAGAAACACAGACGTGTCTAATTGAGCTGAGATATTAGCAGCTGCAAAAATCTTCATAAAAATGTTTTGAGCTCCCTTGAAAATAAAAATGTGTGGAGAACTGGCCAAATCTTGTCCATTGACGAGTACAGGATTGGAAAACGATTGGTTTTAAGTGGTCGTTGACATTGTTGACAAAGTGTCCCAAGACGTTTTTAGTCGGTAAAATGAGCTTTTTAGAAGATACTTCGTCTTCTTTAGAAGCGTCTTCACAACAAATCCTGTTGACAGCGAGTGAAGACACAATATTCAGT
>JAAXOA010001448.1:0-15956 GCA_036561885.1 Salina celebensis
CCTTGATCATCTTCACGACCAACGAAGAAAGGGACTCAAAAGGACGTCTCCACATGACCAGGCCTATAAACAATGATTTGTTTTCCATGCACCGTATAATATATCCCTTCATCATTATCACTGTTTACATTGCCAACGTCAAAAAAATTGTAGATTGATTGTTTCATATGCAAATTTATATTTCCCATTGTTTTCCTTCTCGAAAAATTACTAACGAAGTGTGATGGACTATCATGATGATCATGTGATCAACCATGTCAATATCACAAAAAATTAACGATCCTGTATTTTTTAAAAGCTAGTATGATCTGATCATGAGCACATAAACTAAACCTTTTCAGTAATTGAAGCATTCTTCGTACACAGGAGTAGGCTCAATGGCCATACATGACATACAATGCAGTTGTCATGCAAAATGTAACAATAATTACCAACCTTAATAGCTTTGCATGCATAAATGGTTACATAACCCAGAGAAAATAATTTATATTCAAACCACTTCAAACTCCGGAACATAATATCTTGCAGAGTTTCTATAAGGCGTTTTTATATCTGATGTTGCACATTAATTTTTTTTCTGATAGCCTTGTTTGTATGCACTGAGCTCAATTTTTTATCAACCCTAGGACTTAATCGTCTCTCTAGAGACTGTTGGTATCATCGTCCGATTTTGAAATCACGAATAATTACTGTCTTTAAACAATGTTCCCTTTTGTTTAAAACGATAATGGCAACAATTATTACCTGAACAGTTTTTGTTTTTTTCTATTCGGTCAAAATCTCTGCTCCAACCGTTCCTAACGAAAGCTGTGGAATGGACTGTGCAATTGAGACTCTCAGTGGGTATTGCAATCTCCGCTCAAAGGTATCAACTAAAAAAAGGAACCACCACCACCGATGATGATTCAAGATCCTTTCTGGTTTGGAGAGTCATGATGAACAAACTATAGATCATGATCGTCATCATCATCATCCTCCCTTTCATTTTACTCCTTCTGCTTCAAGTTCGACACTGCACTCAACGGTTTACGATGGAGTACAATGCAGTTTATGTTCCAAATGCAATGTCCCCTCTCTGATGATGGTATCTAGACGACTATGCTGAATCCGCTTGGGCTTATTACATGCAACATAAAATATACAGTACATAATTTTTTTTATAGGGCGGAGGTGGCCAATTTTTTATTATACAATATCCATTCATAACCGTTCTTAAGATTCGATTTGCTTGCCTCTATATTGTTCTATAGGAATCGATCCTTTTAAGCGTACAATTCTGTCTGTTGCCCCTGTACCCTTAAACTTTACAGAGTCGTTTATAGGAGAATCAAGTAATCATATATTTTTCTATGATAATATATGCGCATTGTTTCAAAGCGACCCTTTCACATGGAGCTCACGTCCAGGTATAAATAGGGTTGTCATTTGCCTGAGAAAATCATTCCAGCACACGCTTCAGTTCAGTTAACAGTTCAACTAAAAGGAAATACAAACTATCAAAATGATCAAGGTAAAGAACATTTCTGAACATACTTTGGTGCTTGGGATACTTGGGAATCTCTTTGAAAACCCAATGCACAAGCCTGGCTAAAGTTTACTTTATAACTGGTGTCTAATAACGGTGTTTACCTGTATTGCAGGCTGTTGCCATTCTCGCCTTCGTTGGCGCTGCCAGCGCCGGAGTTGTTGCTCCAGCTGCTGTAAGTGACAAACAATTGTTCAAAACTGTGTTTAAAGTGAAACGTTAACAGTTTAATTCAAACTGCAATTTTTGTTTTTCCAGTATGCCGCTCCAGCTTACGCTGCTGCCCCAGTCGGCTATGCTGCCCCAGTTGCCAAGGCTTTCGCTGCCCCAGTTGTCGCCAAGGTACAAATTTGCCGATTGATTTTGTCGATTGCAGCCAACCGGTAATTCCGAACGACATTATAATGATCATTAAATTTCCAGGCTGTTGCCGCTGAGCCATTCGACCCCCAAACAATTGTTCAAAACTGTGTTTAAAGTGAAACGTTAACAGTTTAATTCAAACTCCAATTTTTGTTTTTCCAGTATGCCGCTCCAGCTTACGCTGCTGCCCCAGTCGGCTATGCTGCCCCAGTTGCCAAGGCTTTCGCTGCCCCAGTTGTCGCCAAGGTAAAAATTTAGTCGATAGCTGCCAATCGGCAATTCCGAACGACATTAATGATGATTAAATTTCCAGGCTGTTGCCGCTGAGCCATTCGACCCCCATCCACAATACAACTACGGATACTCCGTTTCCGACGGACTTACCGGAGACTCCAAGACCGCCACTGAGACCCGTGACGGAGATGTCGTCCAAGGACAATACTCCCTTGTTGAGCCCGATGGTGCCATCCGTACCGTTACCTACACTGCTGACCCAGTCAACGGATTCAACGCCGTCGTTGACCGTTCTGCCCCAGCTGTCGTCAAGGCCGCCGTCCCAGCCGTCGCTAAGGTCGCCGCCCCAGTCGCTTACGCCGCTCCAGTTGCCAAGGCTTTCGCTGCCCCAGTTGCCTACGCCCACGCCCCAGTCGCCAAGGCCGTACGTTTCTAATCATATAACTATTTTACACATTTACCTTTTATGCTGAAGATCCTTTTAACTGACATTTTCCTAATTTCAGGTCGCCCCAGCTTACCTCGGTTAAAATCGTCAAACTGAATTAATTTATTTTAATGCAGTTTTTACCACACCCTTAAGTTATTTTTTATATTAAAGCAAACACCGAAAAACAGAAAACAATGCAACTCTTGTATTTCCTTTCTGGTCAGCTCTTGACCTTTTTCTTTTACTCATCTATTTATTCCTGTCATTCTTTCTCTATTGCAAAATTCTTTGTAACCTCCTGTAATCTGTGCGTTCTCAGTCAGTATTACTCTTCCTCACACTAACATCTTTCCTCTGTATTTTCCTCCTGTTTCGAGTTTGTTCTCCAGTCACTCCTCTACTCTTTCTTTCTTGCAAAGCTGAGTAACTACGTCGCAAAAATAAAAAAGACTTTTTTGTTTAAAAACTTGTTTTAAAAATTACATCTTCATCTTCCATATAAGCTTCATATGCCACAGCAAAAAAAAATCCAAAATGCTCATCAATTTTGCACGTTTTGTATACACGTTTTTTTCTTTTTATTCACAACCATTCCAGTAACATTCTTTAAAACAAACAAACAATTTTTCATGTAGATATTTTTGTGATAAATAATTTAAAAGCGTTCATACGTTCATCAATACACGTTTTGTATACACGTTTTTTTTCTTTTTATTCACAACCATTCCAGTAACATTCTTTAAAACAAACAAACAATTTTTCATGTAGATATTTTTGTGATAAATAATTTAAAAGCGTTCATACGTTCATCAATATTTTTTTTGTATCTTGCCTGCCTTTCTTCCTAAATAATACATCAGATAATCGTAAAATTCAAAATTCATTTTATTCTTCACTCACACATTCATACGTACATTTTTGTCCCTTAAAGTCTAGCTTGAGTGTGTACAGAGATAATCTTTTGATGGTAACAAGTAATTTTTTTCCTTTACATTCATAATCTGCAATTTTTTTTACATGTTTTATTACCACTGTTGCTACAGTCTGTGAAGGTGCACCAGGAGTAAAATCATGCCGATTTTTTGTTTATTTTGGCGAGACATATCGCTATTTCTCCATTTTTATAATAACTCACAGTCTGTAGTATGTTTTTTGTGACATTTTTATTTTAGGTCACAAAAAACTTCATGCAGTTTTCATAAAGAGCATTTTGTCGGCTGATTGTGTAGTTTTTTTGTTCTTAAACTTAACAATTTTAAAAGCTAGTAACATTACTTGTTTAACATCATTGCATATCATCACAACATTTTTGCCTCATATTAAGTAATCGTTACAATTGTTTTCTTGGTGTTCGTACCTTAGTAACTACTTAACAAAAAAAGAGTTATTTGTTCTTTTTTTTTCCTATGCAAAGGGTGCCAAAAAACGTTATTACTGTTTCAACAAAGTGAAGAGTCAAAGTTTTGTGAAATGTCCACATAAAACTTGTAAAAATGATTGGAACAAGTTGTGCATACCAGTTTCTCAGCCTGAATTTTCCTTTTTAAAACTGGTGCTGTTGACGCTTTTTGGTGTATCTCACTAATAAAAATGTTACCAAGTAAGTATTAAAGTCGTCTCTATGTGTATGTAAATTGTAGTGAGCTATGCATAAAAGTGTTACTTTGCAAAAAGACAAATAAAAACGGAAGTGACCTTAGCTTTTGATAAATACGTTGCCTAACACGATAAAAAGTATAAGCCTCTGATAAACTGTTAGTGATTTTAATAACACTGCCAACTAGGCAAAAAAAGCGTCGCATGCGTAGATTACGTAGATATTATTCTAGAACGAATACTGTGTGTGCATTTTTTTATGTCTTAAGAAACGTGGTCTTATTACAATTTTACAATATTACAATAATATATAACAATGTTTTATTTTACAAGAAAAACCTTGAGATGTTTTAAGACAAACTATAAATATTTCTTTTTTTTACTGAACGCCTCAATCTTCTGCTTCTTTCTCATGATAGGGCCTTCTGCAATTGCCATCGTTTTAAAGGGATTTGTGTTTTTCTTCCTTAATTTAACTGTTGTAAATGTGCGAGTGCGATTGACGTACTGAATTTTGTTTTTGCACGAGTGACCTTAAAAAACTCGACATTTTTTTATTTTCCTCAACTTGTTAACCGTCATTTTGGCATGGTAATTTAAGTACGGCGAATATTTTTTGTTCAAAGTCATGTCAAAATGGAATAAAACATTGTGGGCTTCGGTCATCTTTTCGTTCCTTAACATTTGGAAGAAAAAAAAATTGTTGTTACAACTATTGACGTTTCATGGCATATCATACCCCTAATGAGCATAGCCATAGCCCGATAAGAATCTCTTGGGATTAAACGGCAAAACCAAAGGAAAATTGTTACCATTTGATAACCTATGAATCCTTATGATATCATGTTGACATTTAAATGAAGTTCTAATTTATGTTTCTTGTACAATAGGTTTTTTTACATATCCCGTATTTCCCGAACCTGATATAATCGTTTTCTTAGGAGTATCATAATTTTTAATAATTTCAAACATGAAATCACATCAATACTAACTTTTCCTAGTCGACTTGTCCCTTTTCCTGTTACGAATATGTTAAGTATGATTGAAACTGAGACAACTGGAGCACAACATTTTGTTTTTACTAAACAAGTAACTAAAACTGGAGAGTGTTTAGTGTAACATTAATGGAAGAAATTTTTATATGGAGACTCCAAGTGTTTAAGATATTTTACAAACTTGGCCTACTCCCTAGTAATTATATAACCAGTTATGATAACCCTACACTTTCCTTAACGTGAGCAGAGAGGAAATAAAAAAAAATAATGGTCAAAACATTATGAAGAGATGTATTTAAATTGATTACGGTTCTAAGAAGACTTTTGAGGTTGAGTTGAAACAAAAATGAGCTACTGCCTGAGCCTTGGGAAATAAATCCAGGTTGAACGTTATCAAATACATTTCTTACAATTACGGAAGTATAAAGATTCATGTACCACTTTTTTTTTCTCTTCCCTATTTAGTTTCCAGCCCTCTTTTCCAGCCTTTAAACATTCCAAGATTTGGCTATTTTTTTATCTCATTTGTCAGATTAGTCCTTTCTATGTGTGAGTACACTAAAATGCATGAATACGTGGATATATTAAAACAGTTAGAAATTCGCAGTTCATAATTCCAAATAGTCCTACCCATTCTCTCTCACAGTGTTACAACATTTGCAAAGTGCATCGTTTCCGGTGTGCACACAGCACAAAACGATATTTCATGTACTGCGAGTCTACACAATCTGGAAGCAGTTTTTGGGGTCGTGTTCTAGTCGGCTTGCATATTCTGGTTCTACATCGGGGCCACTATATAGACTGTAACGTAGTAACGGTAATGTCAAAGTACTTTTGAAGAAATACTGATTTTTTCCCCATTGTTACCATATTATATGACTATGTAGCTTATTACCTTATATATTCTTTGAGCAAGGGACAAGTTGACACTTTTCTCAGATTTTCTTCGATGAATTTCCCCAGAGTCTTATCTTGAATTTTTATGTACCAGTATGAAAAAGTCATCTATTCTTCTTTTACTTTTTATAGTTAATGAAAACATAAAGTTACATAGTTATACAATGTGCAGAAATCTTCCAAAAGCTAAAAACTCATTCATGAGCAGTTCAAGATTTTATACATTGCAGCGAATAAGCTTTTTTAGTATGTAAAATTCTTGTTTTTTGCCACCTATTCTCCCTACCCTACAAATATTGTTATTCTCCGCTAGTTAAAAACGCGATACAATCGTTATATCGTTTTGAAAGTTAAATATTATTTACCCTCTTGTGTTTATTGTGTGGTTAAAAACCTGCTCTTCATCCATTAACCCATTTTGTTCTTAATTTTTCTTAAATTTCTTCCACATCCTGGCTAAACAGTGATATTGGTTTTATCTGTTTAATAGTAAGCAATTATATCAAATCATTTATGCCTGTTTTTAGTTTAAGAGTAGCATTTAAATATAGGATCAGTACAAAAATTGTGTGTACATTACTCGCAACCGTCGATATACTTATCAATAAGTCAATCGTGTGTGTGTAAAATTTGTATTTTAAGTTTTTCTTCCTCAAAAAACTGTAAATTTATGATCTCATCCCATAGAATTTACGAGATGCCTATCAAAGTATTGCTTGAACCTCAGTGATGTGCTTGGTTCAAAAAACGTCGTCTTCTTATATATGTTCTGGCAGTATATAAACTAATCAAATTAAACAGCTCGATAAAATTGACCAATTGTGGTGTATACTAATTTTCCTTGTGATGTCACTATTTCCAGAATTGTTTTAGTTACGGCAAGAAGTGGATATACAAAGTAAGATAGACATAGCCTTTCTCTTGAGTGATTTGTAGAATCAAATGTGAACATTGCAAACTTTTAAAAAACATTTTATTTATCGTAAGAATAATTCACGATGTAAAGTTTTACTTTTCCTGACTCAATCGTAGTTGATGATGATGTAACACGTGTACAGCAGCTTTTTAAACTGCAGCCATGACTGAAGAATACATAGGTTGGTTTGAAAGTTTCTTTTCGAGATTGAAAATAATGACATAACTTTAAATCACTGTAAATTGTATTTATACAAATACCATATCGTTATCTTGGCATTACCAGTATGGTTTTTTTTGGCAACAAATGTTTGTCCTTACTGATTATTGCATGAATGTAATAATATCGGACGCAAATGGGTTAAAAAGCATAACTATTACTTTGTTGTAATGGCGGCAATCTAAGAGACAGTGGAATATCTTAGGTTGTAACGAAATGTGTAGGTGGTTTTGGATTTTTTTTTCCATAAATAACAATAATGGAGTGTACATTGAAGTTTAGCGAGGATGACGCGGTAACGTTTCTGCTTTATTTGACGGCGGTGTCTTTGCAGCTGCGGATGTGCTTGGTTGAGGCTCTGAAGAATGATCCGTTTTACGTGGAAGCGTCTGAGAGTCAAAGCTACCTTGAATTGGCTTCCATATAGGAGATGCTAAGAAATTTACAAGAAAATAGGTACATATATAACTTCCGTTCCTCATTTTTTCCCTCTCAAAAAGTTTTTACGATTAAAAGCTTACTCGGCTCTGGGAGTGACTGAGGAGGGGCATGTCGTCCGGGAGTTGATGATGCTTGTATTAGTTTCGCAGCGGAGCCTGTGCTTCCCGCGGATAAGGTTGAGGTGGTGCTGAGCGTCAAATGAATTGGAGTATTGCCTAACATTCCTTTTACTCTGGGCATAGTTACAGAGCCACTGGAAATCCCAGCGTCTCGTCCTTCTTCCGAGTCTGTACCGTCCTTTCTCCCATCCGCACCGGCAGCGTCGCTCATCGTTTTACTTCGTGACCTAAACCCTGAATTACTATCAGAACTTTCCTGATGTCTCAACCTCCCTGCTGCGCCCATTTCTAGGTTCCCAGCAGAATGGCGCTGTGGAGGCTTTGGAGGTTTCTTTCGTCCTAAGAGAGAAACCAACAGCAAAATTCAAATGTGAGCTTAAAATTGTTGTGTCAGTCTTCATAGTCAAATTACAAATCTTGTGCATAAATGTATATAGTGTAGTTTATACACTTGCTACTTAGCATTAAAAATAGAGATAAAAACGAAAATATTTAAGTGTAGGTCTCAAAATCGTCTTCATAAACTCGTTCAAAGGGAAAACTCTTAAACTCATAAAAAATCCGATTCTCTTCTAATTCAAAATGTTTTGCGGTGCAACTGCATAAAAAACTGGGACAAATAATAAATTTTGGGTCCATTGTGATCTTTTTTCTCTGTGAAATTTTTGTCACGCTTCACCAATGAATTGCATGAATTTTAATCATCGTGCATATGACGAAGCATTAAGTTAAAATGAGAAATCAGAGGGACAGGCACTGTTCAGATTGGGTTTAATGAACTAAGTTGAAAAGCCAGTTTTGTGTAAGATTGCGAAATATATCCATACTATAGAAAAAAACAATCAAGATAATGCTAGTGGGCCTTCTGTGATGAAAATAGGCGTACAAAAATGAAAACACGTGAAATGGTGCTTATTGTTTGTAAAGGAAATGTGAAAATATGTCATCCGCGTGTTTCGTCGACACTTATTTGGCAGAAAAGTTATAACGGAATAAAGTAAACTGATATAAAACGGGATTGGAAGAAGTGCTGTGTCGACACTTTCTCTTATATATCAACAATACAGAAATAATAGTGTTCTCTCGAAAAAATGTTTTTGATGGGCTTTCCTACTACGCTACTTACTACCACTTTCTCCATACCGAGGACACATATCAAATATATGTCATGTTTCACAACAATCTCCCGTCTCGACATGAAATAAACGATTTCTTGGATAAAAACCGCCGACTTTCATCAAAATAGAAAGCTGTATTCTGTTGTACTTTCCAAAGAAAGTAGCTTAATATTGTATCTTGTATAATTCGTCTGGGGCACATGTTAACAAACCTGAAAAGAAGGTAAAAAAGCTCCCTGAGAATTGAAACTTTCTACCTGTTACAAATGCATGGATGATGGGCTGTTTTTTGGGATGAGTAATTTGTTTCCACATGCGTTTTTAGTTTATTTTTGGAGAGGAAGAAACGTTACGGGCGCCTCTTCATCCGAAGCACCCTTACCATTACTAAAAGCGAAGAAGCATTAGAAATGAATTTTTAAAAGAAGGAGAGAAAAAGATAAGAAGGAAAAAAGGCTTGCTTGGTTGTTGTCTGCCCGGCCGCCCCGTAAAGTTTCAGTTGTAAAGCTGCTACTATGAGAGTATGATTAATCGCGATCAATTTCCAATCATGACTTGCGGATACAATAAGATTAGCATGTAGAAAGATATTAAATGTTACGTACGTATACCGTTATATAAGATACCGGATACATTGTAGTAACCGATGGAGAGTACTGTAGTAGGATAAAAACTAACTTGATATGGAAATCTGATCCTCAAAATTTTTGTGATTACTCGAAATAGTAGTAGTAGGAGTAGTAGTAGTCGAAGAAGAATTGGTGGTAGTAGTAGTGCGTTGGGAAAGTCAAATGAGAACAGAGTAAGAGGAGGATTGGGACGACAAAGTAGTAGTAGTGTTGGTAGAAGAAGTAGTAGTAGTAGAAGTGGAAGAAGCACTAGTAGTAGTGATGATGGTACTACTACAACTCGTACCCAAAGTTTGTGCTTGATGAGCACGATGAGCATTTTGTGGAGCGTTAGAAGAGCTGGTGGAGGGTCGATCGGGAATGTCGACCCCTTCTGGGGTAGCGTAGTGTGAGGAGGAACCATGTTCCCGTGGTCCCATACCCTCGTCAGGTCCGCAGCCACTTGATGTCATCATGGTTCCTGATTCTCCGTCACTACCCCCAGACATGTCGGAGAGCCTGGGTGGTAAGCTCATGTTACGAACACTTTCCCTGATGATTTGTCGAATGTTGCGAAGAAAGGCATTGCGAAATTCTCCTGTCGAGTTTGACAGCAAATAAACTTTCTCTGAGCGACGAGCTGCTTGGTTCCGTAAATGAACCAATTCCCAAGAGTAGTTGGAACCTAAAGGTTCTACAGCTTCGGGCACTTTCGGATCCCCTATTTGTCTCACTTGCACTTCTGACACTGGGATCAATACTTGATACCGAATGATCTCCACCTCTGACTTATCAGAGACTTTAGATGTTGAGCCCTGCGAAAAGAAGAAAAGGAAACACAAATGTTACTATCATCATGCCACACCTTTTTATGAGCAAAATAAACTTTCATGAGATAAGGAAAACCTTGGAACACATAAATATCAATAAAAACTCATTTCTCTCATCGATCACACTCATAAATGTATGGAAATGATTTCTTAAATAATCAGTACAAATCTTTTTTTCCATCTTTTCGCCATTTCTCATGTTCGCGAATTCGCGATAGGAAACATTGAATCATGAAAAACAATGATAAATGAGAAAATAATATCGAGGAAACTACATCAAATCTATGTCTTGACAGAACAAAACCAAAAAAACTTTCTCCACAAACGGGCTCCCGCATAAGGAATGGCGTGATGTAATCCAACATAAAATCGTGCTTGCATGTGACCTAATCTAGAGTTTCAGAAACGAAGTTGTTCCTGTGCCTAAATACATGACGACGACGTGGTCACGTACTGGAAGTAAAATCGAAAACGATATAAGCTCGCTGTTAAGCATACCATTAATTTCTTCTTGTGTCGAAGCCTTTCTTTGCAGAGGAAGACAACAGCTGTCCTGAAGACAAAGCACATGGCGTGCAGTTCAAGTCCTTTCTTGATTTTACCCAAGAAGTCTGCAATATTGAGCCACTCGACTCCCCCGTAATGAAGGAGATCTCCAGGACTTAAATCAATTTGCGTCTTGCACAGCTTTTGATGTTGACGGAAGAGATGCTCGAAGATAGCGCCATACTCTTCGTGAATTCGTTGCATTTCATTGATGTGCTCGGCAACACGTTCCATGCACTGGAGAGCCTCTGCAAGAGCCAAAAATAAGCTTTTGATGTTGACGGAAGAGATGCTCGAAGATAGCGCCATACTCTTCGTGAATTCGTTGCATTTCATTGATGTGCTCGGCAACACGTTCCATGCACTGGAGAGCCTCTGCAAGAAACAAAAATGCAATTATGTTACATAAAAAGTTCATTCTCTTCTTAAAGGCTATTGGCTTTTAACATTTCTTCTAATATTGGTTATCCCTTCGCAATATAAGTCTCATATTGTCCCATTACAATAATGATGTATGACATCTAGAAAATAATTTTTCATTTGGATAATTTGTGCTCTGCAAGTTCTTCAGACTTTTGTAACGGCTGTGGATGAAGTAAAAGCAAACGAAACAAGACACTTATTGACGATAGGGACTGCGTGGATCAAATTACAAGAAGAACGAGGTTTACAGCTATATCCCCATGTGGCTACTAAAATTACAGCTCCCACAGGCCAGATATTTCCTTCGTAGGTAATCGACTGGCATACACTATATTATTCCTTGCCATTCAAATAATATTCTACTTAATATATATCCCACAATCTATATACCCCATATATACCCCATCCTTAACAAAATAACAATCTTTGTTTTCTATTTTACACAAATATCCAAAAAAATACCACTCGAAATAGGACGATACAAAGGGGAAATTCATCATTCACAAGTATAAAAGTCAAGTGGAGTTCATTAAAGACTGTGACTTTTACTCTGTTATAGCTCGACATAAACATAAGAGAAAGTTTGGGCAGACTAAATACATCAAAAGCTATTAAAGGGAATTCAATTCGGCTACTTGGTCTATCCAGATAAAATCAAATATACTTGCAGCCAATGAGACAAGTTTGCCTGAAAGCCACCTATGACGATTGGAAAGTACAGATATATGTACATCGTTCTTTGGAGCATATGAAACTTTTTTTTTCTTCTTCATCTTTCTTTTTTTCTGTGCATGGTGTCTAGCAAAAGGAAATACAATTATGGAAGTTGGTAGTGTTCATGAAACTCGGTAAGATTGTATCGCCCAGTAGAAAGAGAAAAAAAGTTTAAACTTACCCACTAGATTCCGGTATTCCTCGGTATTCGTGTCACATAGATTTCTGAGCTGTTGCAGAAGCAAAGGATACTTGAGAATTCTCTGGATAGGCTTGATCAGGTAAGACTCGAGGGTATTTGCATGCTGTTGGCGTGGATTTCTCGCGACGAGAAATTGCTGAAGAGCATGATTTCCTTCTGTTGGATGAAGGAGTTTCTGAGCTTTTGAGTGGGATGCGCAAAAGGAAGAGTAAAGTTTGAAATGGTCTGCAAAACTGAGGAATGCTGATGCGATGTTCAATAGAATATTCTAGAAAGTACAAAAATATACACAAAGTTCATTAGTTGGTAGTATTTTCATGGACAAAAAGTCGGAAACAAGACTAACTAAAGTAGATTTGTTCTAATATTTCATAATCTGACATATCATAAATCTTATTTGGTCTGAAATGTTGTGCGAAATCTTACTTTGAAATCGGATGGATGTGTTATTGATTCAATGGGCGTGGATGACTCCAATGCTGCCTCAAGACTTTTTAGGAATCGTCTTTGCACAGACACCATTTCCCTAATGTTCCCAAATATTGCCATCATTTCCGTTGCGGATAAGAAACGTTCATGTCTCAAAGGCTCTAGATATTGCTCCAAGAAGACAGGTCAAATGCTACACAAAACCAAACATCCATACATTTAAATTACTATTTAACGACGCTATCACTTCGTTTTAGTAGTTACAAATGGCCATCAGACAGTGTAGCTAAGCTGGCTGTTTCAGCAACACCAAATAATATTTGTTTTCTCTTTCTGGAGTGTTGCCCTTTCGCCGTTTTCTCAGTTTAAACAAGACCAAACATCGAAATACTATCTGGTTCAATTAGGCAGTGTTGGATTCTCATTCACGGCGAGTTTGCCTTGTAGCTATTGCTCCATTTCCACACACGCATTCATAACACTAACTTTTATCATATAACCAGAAATAGGATCATGTTACAACACAACTCTATTATTATTGCGATATTATCTCAACAATGATAAATGATCTAGTTTCAATATAACAAGCCATCTTAAAAGAAAATATAGTGAAAGAAAACGCTTTCAGCCATGATCAGCCTTTTCCTACCGTACTGTCTACACCGATTTTTCTCTTTCTTTTACTTCCTTAGCCCATCATGATCGCCGTAGAAGGGCATATTGGCACAAAAATCTCGTTTTTACAGCGAGAGAAATAGAAAGTGCTAAAACAGCTCTTCTAAAAATATATATCTAACAATAAGCCCACGAATATAGCTAAATCCATGTGGCAAAAGGGTCTTATCGTATATATTGTACTGCTACGAATTAGCCTTTTTTACTTTTTTATTGTTCACTATTTTTTTGTGAAAGTGTGAAAACTTTGATATTTCCAGCTACAGGAATCGTATTTCAACCAACAAAAGGTAACGTAAGTAGTCTGCCACCATTTTCTATAACCATCAGAGCCACAGCGTGGAAATCCAGCTTTCACTCGGCCGCATACTCCGAAAAATGTAGTCACACATAAGATTTTTTTGTAAGTGGGTGAAAGGTACTTAGTGTACACAAAAAATCACATCAAGTGCTTCTCATGGAAAGAAAAGAAACCGAGCCACTGTTGTACACTNTCACACATAAGATTTTTTTTGTAAGTGGGTGAAAGGTACTTAGTGTACACAAAAAATCACATCAAGTGCTTCTCATGGAAAGAAAAGAAACCGAGCCACTGTTGTACACTTTTGGAAACTTGAAGGGGGATCAGTTTATCGTGTGTACTTATACGGGTATATTTAGAGTTTTCTACGTTTGACGGTGTGACAAACACGAAATAGAAAGATGATAAAATGGAAAAATAAATGTAACCTAACGAAACTACTCTCTTCGATGATTTGAAACAAAAAAGGTGTAAGACGAGAGATAAGAGAAAAGTAAGTAAATGTTAGCTCCGAGCATGATATCAACTGGACCATGGATGTTCCGGGCGATACGAGAAAGTTTACACAAAAAAATGGTTTCAGGATTACGTGAAGAATAGAAGAAAAAAAAATCAAGATTTTTTTGAAGGATTTAGTACTGAAAATGCTTTCTTTCTTTGAAATAGCTCTTTTATGGGATGCTATAAGAACGTGAACATGATTATTGTGGCTGGCCATTTGTCAACAAAGTGTTTTTATATTTCGTTTGTTCTCACCTTAACGTATGCTCGCTCCGTGTCGATCAGTTCCAAGACCACCTTTTTCGTTTTCTCTACATCTCTTGCCCCCATCGACACATGGGAGTGAGTAGGAGAACTACCTCCACTAATACCAGCAACCGGCGATTCTGCTCCGAGACTACCTGCACTACTTCGCTGGTGCTGTAACGTATGATGGTGACCTGATCGGTTGCCCCGTTGCTCTTTGGTCCGACAAATCCCTGTTACTTGTTCGGCCGTCTAAAAAAAACACACATTAATGTAACAATCAACATTTATTCCAAAATCACATCCGCAAAATCCTCACTTTTGCCCTTAAAAAATGTTTCAAATCTTAAAAGTCACAGTTCTCATCTAAAGGGCTTTCGTGTTTCGTCATTTCATCAATTATCTCTAAATTGCCATTAGAGTTAGATAAATGTACTTCATCTAGTCACGCGTTTTTCTCACTGTATAAATCTCATTCAAAGGAGGAAAATCAATCAACTTCTGCCGGAACACAAGAGTTAGCAACGGAGTGCCGGAAAACAGAAGTGTGGTTCTGCTTTCTCCGGGATTCTTACGTAGGAAGAAACGGAGTGCCAAGGGAATAGGATAACCCCCACATCCTTACCAATTTAGAAACAAAACTATGTTCTTAGCAAAGATACTTCTTTCTCAACAAAAAGGAGAATATAACTTTCTTTTTTTTACATCTACTACTTTCCATCTGAGTAATCCCTTTTTCACTGGAGCGTGAAACAGTGCATCTCACCCGGTTATTTCGCTCCCTTGTTTTTCACGATAGGGGATCACTAGCTTGGATGTTACAGGGCATGGTGGGATCACAAAAAAGAAAATCTATTTTCCATTGGAAGCTTTTCTGCTTTATGAATATCCATTGTAATTTTTTAAAACCCAATTTCCCATCATCAGAAAGCTTCGTCGCGAGGAAGACTTGGAATAATGTTCCAAGTTCAAATGAATGTATTTCACTAACACTTGAACATGTTTGTTTTCCCATGCATTAGCATAATTCACAAGAATGGCTGCTTGCACTAAGCTTACCTTCAACAAGGATTCGATTTCTGTTGAATCGGCTCGGGAAGCTCGACCACCTTGTTCACCTCCTGAAGCATGCCCTCCAAGTTCTTCTGTGTCTGAAGGGCTGAGGTCTTTGTCTACAAAAACAATCAAGTTTTTTAAAATGAGAGGAATTCCCTTTGTATAACAAACTGCGCTTTGGTTGTTATCTTGAAAACAAAAACAAAATCAATATTCATACTTTCATGAGGAGCTGGAACGATGAGGTGACTCAAGATATCTTCAGTCAAAACTAAAGGGTCAGCCGGCGGTGGGGGGCAAACTAGCTGAGCAATAGCAGCATCGGCTGCAGCTAAGGCGGCTGCCAATGCGGGTGGCTCTGTCCTTGACGAACGGAGCATGAGACAGAGGGAAAGCTCCTCTTGAAGCACCGATTCAATGTACATCATATCAAGATCAGAAACTATGGCACCATTGATCACTAGAATTTCGTCCCCCTTGATAATACCTTCAGTGGGAGCAGAAAGAGAGTTCAAAAATTAAGCCTTTTGGCTACATAATAATAAAGCGATCTAAAACACTGCTGGTGTTGG
>JAAXOA010001449.1:0-15949 GCA_036561885.1 Salina celebensis
ATTTAGCCTTAAAAGGTTATTTTTAGCCTTAAAAGGCTTAATTTAACCTTTTTCTTCGACCGGCGATATTTAGCCTTAAAAGGCTAAATTTAGCCTGTTGTCCCCTGACTGTAATAGTAGTAATAGTAGTCGTTCTAGCAAATGAGGGTTATCATTGTACTTATTTCAAAATCGTATTAGAGCAGTAGTACAAGATAATTGATAAACTATTTGCTCGAATAAATGATTTCAAAGACTAAATTTTAGTAGTTAGGCGTTTTCATAGTGTCCGGAATAGTAGATAGTGGATATTTTTATGATGAAAAATCTACGAAATTAAGCTCTTTGTTTAAATGGAATCGAAATCAAACATATGTAGTGTCAGCCACGGTTGTTAAAGCATCCGCTAAATACACTCTGTCAAAAACTAACCATTTATGAGGCGATACGATGAGGCAGATTTTCAAAATGAAAATGTTTTTTTGAGAAAAAACGCATCTATCCCCATTTACGGCATACTTAGAAATAAACTTTTTTCTCAAAAAAATATGTGCATATAAAAAAATCTGCCCACCGTATAAATAGTTAGTTTATGATAGAGTGTATATTTAGCTGATGCTCCAACAACCGTGGTGTCAGCTAACTTTTTACGATTAAATTCCTCGAGTAAAGTGAAATATAAGGACTTCAGTTTTGTCTTATTCGTACTATTATATTCCTTGCCTGACAATTGTATTAATATGGAAAGTTGACAAATAAATACAATAATAATAATAAGAAGAAGAAGAAGACAAGTTACAAAATAGATTGCAGCTGCAGATGCTGTCATGTCAACTAAATTCTGTAATGATTAATGTTACATGAAACATGATGGACCCCACCAGTCATGGAGATGTCTCTGGAAGTTTACAGCAATACAAATTCGTTGTGACTAGATTTGTTTATATTCAAGTTATTTAATGCTGATTAATTATATTTGAGCGTATTGTAGTTTGAAATACAATCTTTCAAATCTTGAATGAAATTCTTCTGAATTAGGAATAATAATCAATCTAGGATCTTTTCTCAAGCTAGTTTTATTTCTACCGAGTGAAGTGAATTCAAATGGTCCAGCAGAATCAAAAGAATAATGTTGAACCAACAAGTTTAATTGAGCGCAGTTCTCACAGCTCGTTGTATCCAGTTAAGGTATCAATATGAAGAACATTTTTATGTGAGCAAACATGACATATATTGAAAACTTTAATGAGTTATCTACATCAATGAGTGTTAGTTGTCGCCACTTCACAATGCTTGCGCCGTTTCTTTTTCAAAATCTGAGCAAGTTCAACAAAGAACGAGGCTGATTATACAAATCTCAGGTGGCATAGGTATTTAAAATTCAGAGATCACTAATTAAGAAATAAAAAGCTTGCGAAAGCGATAAAGATTAAATCATACAACTTTTCCGTATAATTATTTTAGTTTCAGTGAAAAATCTTTATTTACCTTATTAATAAAATGATAAGATGCAGACAACTAAATCCAACATGAGCAGAAATAGATTGAAGTAAAATTAATTCAATGCATCAAAATAGGCTCAGTTGACTTTCAGACAAGGACCAGAAAGCTTCCATTATAAACACAAGATGCTGACACATCTAACAAAAAATAGTCCTACGGGACCCAAAGTTTGCATGCTAGCGTTTCTTATTTCATTTGTTTGTATCTTTACTGATCTACGGATAGTCACCCTTTTAGCTCTTGCAATCGTTTTTGTTTACCACTCGTTGTGTTTGACAGTGTTGAGGTCTTCAAAGTGTATAAATGACATAGTTCCAAGGGTTAAATGGCTGCCTATTAGGGTTCCAATTGTGGATGGACTGATCTTTGCGTACAAGCTGCGTACCGGTAGCTGACTATATTTTCTATCATCAATTACTTTAATGTTAACATTGTTAAAGGTCACGTATGATTACATAGTTGGAGTGGAGCTTATACATCAGTTATCGGAAAAATATGGACCAACTTTTAAAGCCGAAATGGGCCTTGGTTCTTTTGTTATAACAACAGACATTAAATACATCCAGGCAAGTAAGATTTTAAACAGCAGTTTTGACTACCGTAAATGCTCCAAGGAACGCCCCCGACCATCTTTCGAATCGAGGAGTCTGACCTCTGACCCGGCCAAATTCCAAAATCGATGGTTTAGGTTACAAAACGTTGCAAACTATAGTCAAAAGATTGTAATTTTTGGACCGATTTGCCATTAAATTGGGAATATATAAGTAAATCAATCCCATCTCATTGCTGATTTGCATCTTAGTAATGCTATAAAGCAGTATTATTCCTGGTTAGGAACTTTTTCCTTCCCAACTTGACTTCTAGGGTCTTTGAAGACCCGGCCAAAGTTAAATGTTCACCCTTTCAGCACTGCTTTTGGAGACCGGCGATCTTTAGAGCATTTACGGTATTAGTTAATCCTCTTGAGTTATTCTGGAAATGAGCTATAAAACCAGGATAACAAAATTGGTGACTCAAATTTTCATGCGCCAATCAATTTAAAAAATTACTAATTCGGATCCCATGTTCACGAACCCCTCTCTACCCCCTAAATATTTTTTTAACACGTGTATTTCTTAGCAGGCGATACTTTCATCCACCAGTGAGGATCATTTGAATAAACCAGAATACTTTTATAACACACTACTCACAGCGGCTATGAAAGATGGATTGGTTGGAGCTCCTTATACAACCTGGATAAAAACACAGGCAGACTCTTTCATCTGCGTTTACCTACAGGTCGTTCATTCCATACCTCAAGTTTATGAATGATTGTGCAAAAAAGTTTATAGAACAAGTTGCAAACCACCAAGACGCAAATGGAGTAATTCAAAACAAGGCTATGAAAGCCGAACTTGATTCGATGGCGTTAACAATCACATCACGTAATTTTTTAAATCTTCCATCAGAAAACGTGGGTAAAATAGTCTAGCATCATCACTAATTAGCAAGAGCTTTATCTTTCAGAAATCATTCTTGGGTCGGAGAATCTCAACATGACGAAGACAGAACAACAACAATTTCATCAGGATTTCAATGAGTGAGTAACTTATATTCAAATGATTATTTTATTATTTTTAAACATTTAACTTAACTCGCACAGTGGTAGGGACTCGTCCGTAGAGCGCTTTATGAGCCCCGAGCAAATGATTCCATTTGTGTGGGCCATTCATCCCAACAAGCGAAAACTGGACACTGCATTGGCTAACATGACTCAACACGTTCACAAAGTAAGCTTGTCAAAGACACAAACAATACCAAGATGCAATAAAACATTCACTTTATAAAATTTTAGCATATATTTTTATTTTAGCTTATATTCAGATATATTGCAAAGGACTTTGCACAAGCAAACGAGAACCAAGATATAACCAATTTTAGCTTAGATGCTCCAACCGATTCTGAGCACTTTGAATCCCTCAAATGCACCGAGGCTTTGAGTAGGATGACTGATAGCGACAATGGTTGCAAGCCCTATGAATGTTTACTCGAGAAACTCATAAATGCGTCAGTTAGCAACAAGGAGATGTGCGATGAAGTGACTACATTCATGGCGGCTGTGAGTATACTAAATTAACAGACATAAATGAACAATTTAAAAATGGTTCTCATACATATATATACATAATTTTAAGGGACATGAGACAATAACAACCGCACTGGACATGTTACTATTTCATCTTGCATGCAATCGAGAAGCTCAGGTAATTAGAAGATAAGTATTGACTGCGTGTGCAAAATGTTGACTTTAACACTTTATTTAGATCAGATGTCAACAAGAGGTGGAGAGGTCCATTTCTGATGCAACACAATCCCACTTCACCACAAACGGCTTCATTAACAATGGAAGACCTCGGCCAGTTAAAATATTTAGAAAGATGCGTACTGGAGAGCATGCGGCTCACACCGACAGTTCCAATGATTCTACGATGGCTTGAGAAGCCACTGCAAATAAGCAACGAATCGTATTTGGCAGGAAGTGAGACGATGTGTTTGTATTTTTGGGGGGTTCATCGCAACCCGGAGTTTTACCCCCAACCTGATAAATTCTATCCGGATAGATTTCTTTCGGAGGCGGTAAAAGCTCGTCCATCTCATACTTTTCTTCCCTTCTCATTGGGCTCAAGAAATTGTATCGGTTGGAAGCTGGCATTGTTGGAAATGAAACTAATACTGGCAATGGTTGTGCACAACTTTGATTTTTGGACGACTGATACGCCCGAAGATGTGAATTTACTTTTTCATGGAACACTGAAACCAGAGAGAACTTACAATTTGTGCTTCAAGCAGAGGATGAGAACGTCAGAAACCAGTTGAAATTAATGGTAGTTGTGCCATACCATTGTTACAATTGATATCTTGGGTCAGCAAGCTGTTCCAAACCTTCAATATATTTTCATTACGTACACCAATACGTATACAACGTATACAAATATACAACCATACAATTGAATCAATTGACCCTTTTTAACATGTTTACGGTGGATGGTGGATGCATCCAACATTTATGAAAAATACCCTTAAATCTTTAATAGGGAGCAACAGTTGTGCGTTGTTTAAACATTCTACAAAGCCTTATGCCAAACTTTTCCCATGAAAAACATGATATCTGTGTAATTGATCTGTTAGGATTTTTCAACCAGAAACGCTGAGTGTAAAATTCTAGCGCAAAAGACATTACTCATAGGAGTAAGCTTGTGCTCCAAAACAGAAACACATTTTTCATTTTTGAGTTCATGCCAAGTAAAGCGGACACATGGTTTTCATCAAATCAAATTTTTGTAGGACCCTAAAAACTTAGGCCGATCTTGAACACGCTTTGAAATTGAAATTCCTTCGTACTCTTCCATCCAACGTTTTTGAATTCCAGCCCCAATAAGATTTTCCAATGTTTTCCGTACTTCTAGAGACTTTGGTGGAAATATCCCGTAAAATGATGACAATGGAGCATTCCACGTATTTTTACCAACGTAGCACTCTTTCTGAAAAAGTTCCCCATTCTTTGTAACTTCCTCCTTTGCTAAGTCGCAATGCGGAAAGCAAACGTCCAATGGTGTAGAACAGCTGTCTTATCCTCGAAAGCTAATATTTTGGAAAGTCTTCGCTTTCGGTTTATCAGACTATTGTTTGCCATAGTCTGAAGGAAAGAAAGACCAGATTTAGCTGCCATCTTAACCACAAGGTTTCTATGCCTCTCGCGGCGAAACAATAAGCTGTACCCACTGGAATGGAGGCCTGATGCATCCTCAAGAATCCGTTTTTCAGGTTCTTGGATAATTAGGCTGCGTATTACTCCAGAGTACATAGAGGCCACAACTACACTGATCAGAGTCCATAATACGAACAATTGGGAGGGAGATTTGGTCGGTGAGACGGGTGTGCCGGTTAAAGGTGAAAGCAAAGCGGATATTGTAGAAAGCATGTTATGCCTTGGAAGGATTAGAGTAACCAGAAATATAGATGCAAGAAGTAAGCCCCATGTGGTTCCATCGAAAGGAGAAGTAAACATTTCTGTTGAGAATGCCTCCACATGCAGATGCTCGGGGTAGGCACAATACGCAAAGTTGAAACTGTAAGTGTTCCGTGCGATGAAACTGTAAGTGTTCCGTGCGATGAAACTGGAATATTCGCTGTTGGCAGTTAAATCCGCCAAAAAATAGTATGGCTTCCAATAATTTCAAACGGACCTGCTTTGATAACTGTTTGTACTAAGTTCAGGGTGTATAGCTGGGTGAATACGGGAATCGGGTTGGATTTCTGAGTGATATTTGTATGAATGAACCATCAATGTTGAGTTTAGATGTTTTGCTACTTCGCTCAAAACGATTACAGAGGGATATTTACGATCTGGCCAATGATAGTACTGACGTAACTGGGAGAAGTTGGCGACAATGGTGTCAACTGATGTTTGATTCAAGTCGTTGTCTAGAATATACAAGAGGTTTTGTTTTGAATGCATGCTGGCTGTATTTAAACTATGTTTTGCGAGCTTCCTATATAACATTTACTTCACTTTCCCAAAGGTTTTGGTATCTGTTATTCAGACTTTGACGCAGAAATATGTTTTTTTATAACCCTTAGCTGTTTACTGTTGTTTTTCAAACTGATAGCAACTCTTGCTCAACACAAAATCGATAACTTATTTCCTTTTCAATAAAAGCACAGCTTACACTATTTTAATTGAGCTCGTGCTTTGTCCAATAGACTAAGGGGACTCTTTACCTCACATACATATGCATACAAAACGGTCAGGATTCTCGTTGGGAAACTTGGATTCACGCAGGGAGACATCGAAATATTCCCCAGTTATTCTAGAAGAGAACTGAGATAACACCCGTTCTTATACCCGAATCTTCCTGCATTTAGTCAATTTTGAAAAACAAAAGAGTAGTCAGAACATTTGTACAACTAAACCGAGAACTGAAATACACATTCTTCGACTAGCGAGCTTGCGAGCTATAAGGAGTGCTGAACAAGAGAGTGGTTGCCAAAGTATAATATTAAAGCAACTTCCCAACTCCATTGATGTCATTTCTCGCTCATCTACATGTTAGGGGACAATTCATCCAACTGACGGTACGCCGTGTCGAGTTTCGTTATCACGTTACAACATGCAACAATTTACAATGACGCAGTATGTGGAACTCTATAAACATCATGTGTCTGGGTTTTCTTTTATAAACTCAACGTGTTGCAGAGGAGACAAAAATTTGCTCTTGCATTATATCCAAAAGGCACCTTCTGACTTTCTGAATTTCCAGAATGCATAATTTTTATTTCTATATTCAACATTATTCGCAATGTGCATACAATTATAGAAGTCCGTCTACACGTCATGTTTGTAACGGGCAATTTCACTAGTAAAGGTATGAAATGTTTTCAATAGTTTTCATGACTCCATTAAAAACCGCTAATGACAATTCTCCATACAGCCGCTTTGTAAAAAGTAATAATACCATTGTGAACATGCCATCAATTTCACCGCAAAACAGAGGACAAAAAAAACAAGGAACAAAGAACAAGAAGGCGAGAAACAATGGACACTTTTCAAAATGCAGACTGTGAAAAAAAATTTGATGAATGTAGGCAGGCTTAAACTCCTTGGAACTTTTTAAAAGTGGCGAATTTCGTAAAGTTTTATTTTTAACAAATATTCAGGACTTTATATTTTTATAAAGATGGCATAAAAACCAACAACAACAAAACATTTATTTACCAGTCAAACTGTTTCTGAACGATTTCTCCTCAGTATGAAACACTCATACAAATGCTAGTAGCAATGACATGTAATCACACCACAGATTTAACCGAGTGTATTGTTGACGTTTTTTGCTTATTGATGGCTTTTTATCGTTGTTTGGTCCGAATGCACAAGTACTTGAGAGGTTTACTGTGGAACAAGCTTGAGAGTTTTCCTAGCGTCCCAATTCAATTGAGGTACGAGATACGCCGTTTGATTGGATTGACATTTTCTTTTATCTTAGTCTGCGTTTGATTTACACTGAGAGTCACTAACTTACGCTTCAATAACTGAGAATCCTTCAGGGAAAACTCATTACGCACCCGGTAAAATGCTCGATATTATTCCGTTCGGTTATAGTAACAGTAAAAATCTACCAGTTTGAACTTTTTATTAACAATGACAAAACATGAATAAATGTGGATCGTTTTATATCTTACTTTCCCTGAAACATTTTGTTACACATTAAAACAAAGATAGTATACAAAAAGCAATGATAGTAGGACATAGCTGGAGACAATTTTTAACGTTGAAATTTTCCTTATTTTACTAAATCCGAGCAGCGACGTCGAAAAAGTTCCCCAATGCGTTTAGAAAGAACAGGTTGGTCATCCAAATTGCAGAGCTTCTCAACACAAGTCTTCAGTTCTTCGGCAGGTCTAAAATATTATCAAAAAGAGCTATGCGTTACTCAACAAGTGACGTACAGAATTCTATAGAATTTAATGCGGAATTATTATTACAATGTGCTCAAAAGCCTCAAAAACTCGTTAATACGAGGTGACTCAGTAGCGTAAGAGCCGTGCAGGACTTCATCCAGCATATTCCTATCGAAATAGTTGAGAGCAGCAATTTGTAAAATAACAGAAATGTTCACATTTTTCGACGACAACAAGCCGACAAGTTGTGAAGATGCTATTCGGATAATAGAGTGAGGGTCGCCGGTAACAGTTAGTGGACCTAAATTTCCAGCGGGTTGGGGGACACTTGTGCTATTAGAAGACGATGAACTCATGCTGAAACTCGACGCCACCTGACAATATTACATTCAGTTGGAACTGATAGGATTAATTGATACAACTCCATATTTATTTCTAAAGATAATGATATAATGTTACTTACTTGAGTCTTTTTGTCCAGAATAGCCACTGCTCCGGACTGTTTGCAACTGTTAAGTGCTTCGCGAAGATTCAAGAAACCATTTTGACGGCCTTTTAGTAAATCAAGTAGCGTCTCCACACGTTTACTGGAGGCTCGGTGTTCTTCTTCCTGGGTTTAAATATCAAATAATTCTAAATGAATTTGCGTCGCATAAAATGAACCTGATATGTGCATACGCGTTTACAATGTCTTTGATGTCTTGGCTTGTTGTACACCCGCTAGAAATCAATGCTGCAGTTATCTGAGTGCTCCAATTTATATTTTGGATAAGAGATTTCCTTACAGAGTCTAAATAATTAATTTCAGAATCGTCCATGGTAATTAGTAAATGAGGAATGGCGCGGTTGGCTGATTTTACTACGTCTATAATATTACTAGATGAAAGTATTTTGGATCAGTACTATTACCGAATTGAGATATTGAGAATGGATAAGGCGGATGCTGCATTTATCAATTGTTTGTTAATGAAAAACAAGCAACGCAAGGTAAACCAATTTTTATGCTTGGTATTAAGTGTGTTGACTTGACACCGGAGATACTTGTAGAGCAAACATACTCCGTTTATTTATTTGCTTGGCTTGAGGCTTACTTCCTGGAATATCACATTGATAGACATAACGGAATGTGTTACACACTTCTATAGAATATCTATGAAACATATTATTATCATTACCTTCCATAGTAGATTTGATTGATGGCAATGGATGAAGCGAATGATGTTTATTATCCGTTTATTGTTTGAAAAAGGCAATTAGGACCTCCACCCGCTTGCTGGTGGTTCGATATTCCTCCTCCTGTACATAAAAATCAAATCTGATGAATGAAATTGGTTTTAGGAGAACGAATGAAAAATGGTATTATGTATACAATGTCTTTGATGTACTGACATGTTGCACAACTTCTCGAAATTAATGCCGAGGTTAACTGTGTACCCCAGATCACTTTTGGAATTAGTGAATCTCGCACCGAGTCCAAATATCAAATCTCATAATCCTCCATGGATTCCGGTAGCAGAAAATGGGATGGATGAGCTAATAGTGAGGAGTCCGAAGTGTTCCTGAACAAAAACTGTTTTGATCCTGATTCACGGAAGTAATGCGGTAGGTGCCAACATGTAAAACTTTCTGTATATTTGTAATATAAACATGACATGTGTGTTTGCAAAGTAAATATTAATGGAATCAGGGGAATCAAACTTGATCTTATGTAATGTCGCTGCGTTACCACCTGGAAATCTTTATTTGACTGTAAAATATTAAACAAAATATCGATGACATGTGTCAGCAGTGTGCACACAGCAGAGCATCATGATGATAAACATCATCTTAAGTGATTAGCAACAGACTCACTCATTAATAACTTACGGATCCTAATAATAGCACCACTATCTTAGTTGTGGCCAATTAATTAAGCCAAATTGGGTTACTTTGCACATTCTAACGGTAGATAAACTAAATTTAAATATTGAACATTCCCATTAAACCTTGGAAATAAGAATCGGGTTTTAATTTTATTCAATTTTTTGAAAACATCAAGTGGTGGATTAATGCTGTGTATACAATACATAATAGCAAGTGAGGTTTCCTTTCGCTCGCTTTGCTCCGCCAATGGGATTTCCTTGATCCATTTCTATCAATGAATATAATATATTATTACTCTAATGGGCGTGTACAGATAGGTAGTCAAAGCTGCTACATTAAATTTGTCGAAAGTGTTTTATAATTCATTTACTATTTTGAGCCTATGTAACTGATTTTCATCCTCAACTACAAAAACACACGAGGTTTGACTCGGATGAATACAAATACCTTTTATTGTGAAATCAAAAGAAGATTTACAGTAAGACCATTTGCAAAATTCCAGAACTCCAGGGGACTCAAACTATCAATGAAGTTTGTATCCCCAAACTTCACCTCAATTGGTAAAAACGCCGAAAATATTTGTGATACTATTTTCAGCTCCCGTGTTTTCCCCTTATTTATGGACAAAGCAACTGCTCGCTTGGCTTTTAGTAATAACCATTTAAGTGTCTTTCAACAAAATATCCACATGAAGGGGTTTGATCGAGCCCAAACTTAACCAATTGATATCGTTGTCCTTGATTCGGACGGAATCTATTCCATTGATGTTCCATAAGTTCTAGGGAATGCCAAGTTTCCGTGTGTAAATTATTAGGCTTTGCTTCCGAATGTATGAATTATGGAGAATGTAACATACTTCAGGCAAGTTTCCCTAAGAGCCTGATAATATGGATGTCTATTCACCATGCAAATTATGTTTTAATTTACACCGCACATTTCATTGTCACGAAACTTCCTTTTATGTTTACTAGTCATTGGGAGGAATTTCGGAGTCAAGAAAATACAGGCGTATTAAAACATATGACATAATCATGTTCATTTTTGTTTTAACAAGCTCAGACTTATTGTCATCGTTGCCTAAACGCCTGTAATATAGCATATAAATGTAGTGTATTTAATATATTAAAACTTAGCAGTCCAAACCTACTCAAGAATTGCCCCAAAATTCTCACTAAAACTCAAAATCGGATAACTAACTTTAAAAGTTAACTCTATGAGCTTTCATATGCTGGGTCAATCAGGGATATTGATTCACTGATTCAAAAGTTATCGCTATTTTCATTCTGATTTAAAGAAGTAAATATGCATTAAATTTACATGATTCCCCCATGTGCGATATTTTGCAAAATTGAATAGCAACTAGCCCGCAAAAATGATAGTTCCACAAGGTTAAAAAATGCTAAGAAACTGGTCAATTTACCATACTTAACCAGAAGCTACTACGGTTTCATGTCTAGGTGCGAAGATTATTTGCGAAAAAACAACAGGATCTGATGTTTCATGAAATGACTGTTTCAGCCATGTAGATGTTTGGTAGTCAAATATTGAATATACTAATTCAAACTGTCCGGGGTAACAAGTTGGTGCATGAAGAAAATCAAGGAGGAATTTTAAGTTAGGAACACATTAAATGAAATTGAAGTATTATTAAATGTGGGAAACTTTTTCTCAATTCGATATTTATTGTCATCTAACAAACACATATAATATTTTTACAATGTGTTGGGAAAAATAGAGCAATTTACTTTACCAAAATAAGATTGATTGTGTACATCACTTTATTCCAGTAATAGCTCCTCCTCGTTTCTTCATCAAAAATTGCAATTCCGTAATAAAACGCAACATAATTTTGAGCGCGAAGCCACTTGCGCATCAGTCTGAACTCAAATTTTGACCGCAGTGATTGTTTCGAAACCAGCTCCAGTCCCCAAGTTCTCTCCACCAAACCCTTACTCCAAGTGTAAACATCAACTCCGAAAGGTATGTTGAAAAGAATAATCATATACAAACAACAAACCATCAAACAAATAAATACGTAGAGTTGAGCAGGTATTGAATGCCGACATGTAAGGACAAGAAAATTGAGAAAAATCGCAATAAAAAAGCCAGCTGCCATTATTACCCCCATCATAATTCTTGTGACCTGACGCATCGCTTCTGTAACAATTTTTAGCTTTCTGTAGTCGTTAAGTGAAGTGAAACTGAGATTTTGTATGCTAATTCCAGCAACAATGTTCCTCGTCGAAGTGACAATACCAAGGCATGTTGACAACCAAAATGAATAAGTCCTAGCTCCTTCTACACAAGCCCATTGTAGTGTTACATAACGCAAGAAGAGTCCCATACATGAGTTCCCTTCCATAAACGAATTTGTTGTATAGTATCCGGCGTCAAAATCAAACCATATAGATGTGGGCAGCAATACTAGGATGAACAATGGAAACGTGTTTAGCGTCAAAATTATAAGACCTGGCAAATCGACATTAGGTTTTCCTTGAAGAATTTTGGATAGCTCTGCAAAAATTAGGATAATATTAGTCTTTGTATGCCAAAAATATCAAATGACAAAATATCAGCCAAGGTTGGATAACATAAACATGTCTGTTTTTAGTGACTGGACCTTTAGCAACCAGGATGATGGTTTTCGTTGAGTTGGAATTATGGTAAACATACTTGTTGACATCACGTTCTAGCAAAATTATTTTATTAGTTCCTTCGGAAAAGTCGCACCCATAGATGATAACGAGTACGTCAAGAACTATCACTACCAGAGCAATCCCCAGTAACAGCAGCATAAAAACAGAGGAACTGCATTGTTTCCTGATGCGAACTCCGACACTGCCTTGAAACTTACAACTAGTTGAATGCTCAGTGAAGTAAATGATAAGTAAAATGGTATCAGTTTCAAGTGGCAATGTTGGGTCACTAATTCCTTCGACGTACAATCGAGTTCAATTTTGTATCCATAGACACGACATTTCTTGTAAAATTTGGATAATATACCAAATCCACGCCATGAAATATTACTATTCATGGTGGTAAATTATTTGGGGATTTGATGTTAACAGAAATGGAAGTATTTCGCGTCTCTTGTTGGTACTATTTGTAAAAGAACGAGGCGCTTAGTCAAATGTCCTCCTTGTAAATGCATGCATGTGATTATGTGATATTAATCATTTGTGAAATATGCTACGTATGTAATATGTATTTTTACATGAATGTTATTATTAGCCATGAAAGTTTGAGCATTCATTTTTTGCACTTTCTTCCTTTGTGAACAGGTCAATGGACAAAATCGCAGAACCTGGACAAAAGTGTCCTAAATACACAAAAATTGTCATAACCAGAGACGGATGCAGTTGCTACAAAAACCGAAAACAAAACTTCTCGAAACGTGTATGTTTACAATTGAAGTACTGGGGGCATGAAAATAATGGTTTTTGTAATTTTAGCATTTTCCAAGCTTTTGACCACCACAACCGGGGACAAACGTAATTTTTACCACTGGTAAATAATGATTGACCACTCGGCATGTGTTCCCTGGTGGAAGTTATACCGGTTATGCATTCGTGTTTATATAGCCTTACATAAAATTAGGTAATGCACGACTTATGAATTTTCTCTACTAGTTATATAAATGTTATAACTAGGACACATGTGTTTCCAAAAAATTTAATACGATATTTAATGCATGTTATAACCAAATCCTACATAACTAAAAGTATCTGCTTTGTCTGAGATTATGGCAATGGCGAAGTCACAAATAAAGGCAATAATTTACGTGTAGTAAAACCGCCTATAGGCTAAATAATATGGTAAAAATGAACAGATTAAAGATTACGGAGTAATGCGCACGTGGAATTGAATTACATATTGATGTGGTGCCACCAGTCTTAAGTAGTATTCCTGTCGTAAATTACTTTTTTCTTCATTTCCGGCGTTCTTTATGCACGTATATTGATCTGCTTCGTTCGTAAGTAGCCATTAATAGGACGTTTAGTGACTGACTCAACTGTTTTTTATTATTTATTTATTTTTTGAAAAAATCTGAAAATATGTCGACCTTGTATCTGGTGCTCTAGTTAGTACTCTTCGTAACCATCTCTTCCATTGTTAAATCGTCAACCGTATCACCCAGTTTATTAACGCTACTCGAAACGACCTTACGCGGTTGTAGCATTAAAACGATTTTGCAACCGGAAAGTGATTACCAAGAATCACTATACGTAATGATGATCAAAATTTTCCAGCGGAACTTGCATACTACTTCATTTGTTGAAACCTATTTTTTATCCAAAACTCGTTGAGACGCATGCGACGGCAACTGCCTTGGTAGCATAGGCTACAGCAAATTTCAGTGCATGCTTCGGCGACGGCGCGGGTTTGCTTAGCCGATTTTTGTGGTCTCAATGGACTTCTTCCCGAAAATAAGTAAGCCACACTAAGCCATTGCTGGTGAAATATCCTAGAGGAAGATTATTTGATAATGGTACACTTGAGGGAACGGAGTGGCCCTTCAAGCATCACACATGCTGCCATACTCATTTGTATTTTATTGATTCCTTGGACGACCTAAAATCATCAATAATGTACCATTTTGTTGACTTGGATATGAGGCAGGAAAATCCTCAGTATGTTATTCTGTGGGAACTCGGTGTCGAAGAAGAGTCTTACTGATCCTTTTGTATAAATGGTATGTGAGCCACGTAGGCTTTACAATGCATNGAGCCACGTAGGCTTTACAATGCATGATAGCTGTACCATAGAGTTTTTTGTGCCGGTAAATTTTTAAACCAACTCATGCGCCGGATTCTTCATTCAGAAAAACATAGTACCAGTCAGGATTGAATTTTTAACTCAATTTCTAGCTTCTGGCGTTTTCTTTAGTCAGAAAAACACATAATGCATTTGATTGTTAGAAAAGCATGAATGAACCATGCGCACCGAAAAAAAATAGCCACGTCTTTTGTAGTAAAATCAGTTCATATTTGTAAAACTGGCGGTGCGTCGGTCAGCGTGGCTGACATAAAGATTAAACCAAAAAATCAGTACATGGACGGGTTCGTCCGACAAGAGTTTTACGGTAGCTACATGGACTACAGGCTCATCATCAAGACAGAACCAGGCCCCCAAAATTTTAGTGTCTCAGTCGTATGTCAATTATGTGCGTGGACTGTTGCAAGGCCCAGCTTTCGAGAAGTGATCACTCACGTACCCGATCCAACCACGGAAAATATTCATACTGCTTGGCTTCAAGTTCACACTAATCACAACTATTTACCAATAACATGCTTTCGCTGTTATCGCCCCCTGAAAACTGAAAAGCAAGCGGTACAAAGTATCCCTAGATGTTCTGAATGAGTCTAAAATAAACGCAAGCATGATTGACTCAGATGATCCTGTAGTTTATACATTTGGGTTATACGAGGATACTCACCTGGCTTCTAGCGTAATTAAAAATCATTTTCTTCGAAAAAGTCACCCATCATTTGTCCTTTTGTCGTTTATGTGGAACCAAGTGTATTTTGACATGATAACCGTAGTTCGAAGGTCGGTTCTTAAACCAAAGGGATGGTTATCTATATTTACTCCTCTTCATGTGTCTGTTTGGATAATCATAGTATCGTCAGTTTTGGCTCTATTTTCCTTTTTACGCTACACAGCACGAGGAAGTGAAAACATCTACTATATTTTGTCTATCTTGGGACCTTTAACAGACCACTGGACGGGCAACTTTAAGTCAGGACAAATAACGCTCATAATGGGACAAGGGGGAGTTTTCTGCTTTTCATTGTCCATTTTGTATGGTGGTGAGCTAGCGTCTTCGCTTTCAACGTTTACACCACCTCCTGTGCCTACTAGTTTACTACAATTAGAAACCACGAAAGGCCAAGTACTGAGTGCTGGTACAGGAGAAATTGACGGTGCTTGGATTTCCGTTTCAGCGTACGAATTGTACGAAAGACTAGTGATTTGTAATGAGTATCACACTGATCCGAGGAAAAAAATTGAGAATGAAAAATTCACTTTGGGCATCATTACTGTACTTAACGCCATAAGTTCTTATAAACTACACACGCTTTGTTCTATGCTTTTCTTATGGAGCAACTCAGCTGACTGTTTGTTTATAATTTTCTCCTCGAGTTCCTATACACTTTTGCATGCG
>JAAXOA010001450.1:0-15944 GCA_036561885.1 Salina celebensis
ATATAAACATGGTGTTGTACATGGTTTAAATCTCAAATTCGGTGAAATCTATCGATTTCCTGTCGTTGCGCTATGGTTACCCTGGAGAAAATAAACAATTGACTCGCATCTCTCAAATGACGTTGCACGGTTTGACCAGTTACGCCACTGTCAAGAATCCAATTTCCTATTTGCCATAAAATGACAACGAAGTTTTATGCACAGTATATGCTACAGTGATCGTTAATAAGACTTAGTAATATTGCAATTTCTAAAAGAAAATACACTCACAATTCAAATGCAAAATTAAATTATAAGGTAGAAGTTTTCCGCAAACTTCTATGGATACATCTACATACATCTTAATCTGCTTTCGGATTCCGGTGAACGGATGAAATTTAACTGACTTCATAGTCAGAAGTTGAATTTCTTAATCCGATTTCCGTTGATGATGGATGATGTGTGTAAGCGTGTGCTCATTTTATGTTTTAGTTTGATTTAATTCCTGCGAGTTGAAGAATTTGGGCAAAAAAAGTATATTGGGCCTAATAGTGTAGTAATTTTTTTGCTGCTTGTATACCTAAGTTTCTAACACGTCATAAATTACTAAACTATATGTACTCACGTAAATGGGCTCGCAGACAAGATTCGCAGATCTTGTCATATACGTATGTTATCAAATATATCACTTATTCGGTTACGACGGTGAGTTGCATGTTGCATTTGGCATCGCATAGTATGGCTGTGGTTATGTATAATTTGTAACTGATGCGTAAAAATGGTTATTGATAGGTCCCATTCCCATATTATTGTGACATACCAGTGTCTATTTTTAGTTCTTCTTGTTCTATGACGTTTTCCGATTTTAGTTTAGTTTGTTTTTCTACGAAATGAGTGGAATTATGATTCTGTCCTTTAAAAAAGGAGGATATGTCTGTTTGAAGGAGGAAACTAAATTTTACCAAAGTCAGCCAAATAGCTGACAACTTCCCATGAATTCTCCATGTGTGCGTTTTGCTTACACGGCTGACAGGACCTGCTTGTGTGGTTTTGGCTGTCCATAAATGTATGATAGACTCCAAAGTGTTTCTATCCTTGATGCTTGGAGAAAGCTTTGTCATGGTTATCAGGCATAGTTCTCTGCCTCCGTTCTTCCTTTGAATCTCCTTAGGAACTGTTTCTCTTTTCTTCAGTTCTACTCTTGTGTCTTGCCTTTTGTGATGATAATCCTTGGTTAGCACATTTGCATCTTTTTATGCATAATAGTTTGCTTTTATAATACAAAGGTTTCTTTTACAATTTTGATAGTAAATTGGTGGTTTAGCAAAAGAAGAATTGAGCTGGAAGAAGAGAAAACCCGCAGCATTAAACAGTATCCTTTGTTGTTTAAACCGGATTACTTTCTTTCAACAATATGTACTAAATGTAATCATATGGTTTACTTTAGGATTAATAAATTGTACGATATTATATTTTGCATGCATTCTAAACCGTAAATGCGCCGTTTCAGAACTTTATATTTTGTACCTACCTTGATGAGCTCACTATTCAATGTTTCGAAATAATACCTTGGACGATACATAACCACAATTTTTGATCAACTGATGCTTTCCAGATACAATAGAAAACCAATCAAGGGTTAAGTATGCATGTAGATAGTTAGTAGTGGCTATGAGTCCTACTTTCCTACTTTAGAATATTGTGCAAAAATTGAATCAAGTCTATTTCACTATCACTATATTTGATATACTGTTGGATTTTGTAAAATGTTTCAAGTTGTAAAGTAGGTACTAAAACAACTAAGAAAGGCATCCATTTCATTCGATTTAAAAAAGTATATAACTGGCAGAGACTGTTTGCTTTGCATTGGTTAAACTTTCTGCGATTGTGTAAAGAAAAGTAAAAGTTACCTAGCTAAGTTCAGAGCATCTCTTTCAAGCTGTTTATTACAAGTGTTGATAAACATAATAAAAAGTTTTAGATGAAATTTAGATACGACAGGGATCTCATGTGCATGGCTTCTGCTGCGAAATGTGTAAAGACATGAAAAATGAGCTGTCACAAGTACTATTATTTACTCAAACTGAATGACAAGCAAATATATATTTGCATGTACAGCTAAATTATTTTTTTTTGTGAGCAACTTTAGAAGTCGAAGGGGGTCTAGTGAAAGCAAGTTCTCTTTTCCTTTCTTTAAAGTTGTAGACTTCTGTTGTCACTAGAATAAGAAAGGAGCCATGGCGTAGGATAAATTTATATTGACAGTGTTTCCCTTTCACTAAGATTTCATGCCTTATAGTAGCTATCACATACCTTGAGAAAATAGAATTAAACATTGCAAAACAGACATAAAGTGGCAGCCGCATTTTGTGTCAACTTTACAACTTCTAGTCATTCATCTTAATAAACCAAACGTGTTCGTATAAAGCTGGATATTTATTACAAAAAATGTCTACCTGTGTAAATAATAAAAATCTTAAACTTTTTTTCACGTGTGGAAACAAGGAGTAACGAGGAACCTTCATGTACGTCTGCCTGTAAAACATTCACTTTCACTTCAACTATAAAAATAGGTAAAATTATAATATATTTATACTAAGCCGGTTTTACATGGCCGTCTCGAAATAGAAAAATTGCCCTCTGGAATCAAGTATTCTTCTGAATATGAGCTTGCCGTAAAAAGAAAATTGTGAGTATCTGGAAGAGTCAAACACGAAATCTCAAACATATGCCTCTCATGCACCAGCACAGCCAAAACTTTCCTCTTTTTATATATCTTTGTTATGTCTTTATACACTTTGCACACCTGTCTACCAAACAATAAAGACATCTCGATACGTTTTGTGGCATACCTAAATCATAAATTTTGATGTTTATATCATAAGAGAAAGCATGTAGTAGGCACCTTTCCCATTTTATCACACTTCTTTCCCCTCTATGAAATAGAAAAATTGCCCTCTGGAATCAAGTATTCTTCTGAATATGAGCTTGCCGTAAAAAGAAAATTGTGAGTATCTGGAAGAGTCAAACACGAAATCTCGAACATATGCTTCTCATGCATCAGCACGGCCAAAACTTTTCGCTTTTTATATATCTTTGTTATGTCTTTATACACTTTGCACACCTGTCTACCAAACAATAGAGACATCTCGATACGTTTTGTGGCATACCTAAATCATAAATTTTGATGTTTATATCATAAGAGAAAGCATGTAGTAGGCACCTTTCTCATTTTATCACACTTCTTTCCCCTCTGTAAAAATGGAATCAACGTATGATTAAACTTTCTTGTAGAGAGTTTTTGTTCTGATTTAAGAAACGAGGCATAATTCCACAGCTGCCCAGAACTGTTGACTGTCCGGTATAATCTTAACGAAGTTGGTAGACGCGTGTGCTTATCAGACAAGAGATATGAAAACTTAGCACAAAAAAGTAGTAGCTCCAATCCAAAAGAAGAGAAAAGAAGATAATTGTTATCTGTTGGGTAAAATTTTTGTCTCTCGTTTATACAACAGAAGTAACAAAACTTCAGTTATTCCATTATGATATAAGTTACACTTCGAACCAAAAGGTCATAATAATAAAATAAGCCAATATGGCAGATTGTGTTATGTAGGATTGTAGAATACATATTCTTCATTTTGATCACAAGTGAAATGTATGTAGCCGGCAAATGTGTGCCAAACTATATTAGATTCACCAGCAACTCATTTTTTTCGAGAGAGGAAAATTCTTGTGAAAAATGAAGATGGCTACTTTCATCAGAAGAAAACAGGGGAAAAGGAATAAGAGAAAACGAAAGATTTTCATTTCAGTAAGTGCTCTTTTCTTAGTGTTTTACCAAGACTCGAAAGTGCACATGCTGAAGAGAAAAGAAAATAGTCGTGGTGTATATTGTACGTTTGTTGGGCAGCTGTAGTGGTAACTTTCTCTCATCATCGGCTATATTCTTGTTTCCCCATGCATTCTAATACATTTTTTGCTGTATCTGGCAGAGAAAAATAGTAAGAGTACAAAGCATAAAGCGTATAATAAGTCTTACTTTTTTACACGGCTGCAAATCTGAGAGCTGCTCTGCTCATTAATACTTTAGATGAGAGAAAGTGGACTTAGTTTCTTGTCGAGTTTCCACGTATTAAATTTCAATTTTCCGTTCCATGCGACAAAGCTTGCTCAATTTATTTAGTAAAGTCCAACTTTCTCTCTAATAGTGTTGTTCATCTGTATTTACGAAAGTTCTTAGAAAGAGAGCGAATTAAAAAAAGGAGAGAAAAAAATAATAATGCATTTATGCATGTGTGTAATGGAAGAAAATAGTAAAAGAGATGATGTTATTATGGGAGGGGAGTACTTTAATATGCAATAATAATGATATTCGTCTGATGTATAACTCCATTTGTGGTAAGGTATGTATTTTTCGTTAAAAAATATAGGACGGACTGAGAGAAAAAAGTCGCTTTGTCCTCTCCTTTTATTCAGCAAGGCCGGACTTCTTTGTTGGCACAGTTTTCACTGGAAAGGAAGAGGAAGTCATTTAGAATCTTATCTGGAAGGTTTTGTCAACAGACACAGGCATAGCCAAAAAGCCTATATAGAAAAATGAAGACGCTCAGTCTTCCATGTAAGTTAAGATGGCTGGGAAAAGATTTTGGGGGAGAAAGTTGAAACGATGTTCTAAGTTTTTGTGTTGCAGTTAGTGAAACTTTAGCAGAGTTTTTATACCAAACCATGTCACCAAACAAGTTTTTTGCTTGTGCTCTAACTGCGTGGTGAATTGGATATCTTGTGAGGATTTTAAGTAAATGAGTAAAAAATGATTAGCAAGCGTAATACAACAGCTGTACATTTACGATTCTGCTACATTAGCGGGCTATGGGTATAACAATACTGGAAGCAACATCGGGTCTGCTACAAGTGAAAAGTTTTGTTGCATAAATTACAAAGAATTTTAGGCGAGTTTAATTTTTAAATTGTAAAAGTTTTTAACATAAATGAAATGATTTAGAAAGAATGTTTAGGAGGCAAACAATTTGTAACAAAATGTTGACCCGTGCCCATTCTAGACCGATTATGATTGATCGATTTTAATATTGAGAATGAGAATCACAAAAGCCAGTACTAAAGATTAATTTGGTGTAAAATGCGCCAAATATTTGGGTTCTTCTGGTATGGTGATCCTATTCCTGTAGTGATAGTCAGCACACATCCTGCAATAGAAAAGGATCAAATAAGGCTATCACTATCACATTTACCACAATGTTCTGCAGGTTCATCGGAGCCATTTAAAGAAGAAGACCTTTGTCTACCTCAGAAAGATAGGATAACATTAATCATTCTGACATTTTAAGCATTCACAGTATGTGTAGAAAGTTGCCTGATAATTTGTTGAATTGAGCTGATGGTTCTCGTCTGGCTAGGTACATTACTGGCAGGTCTTTTGCAGCCGTATGCGGTTACATAACAAACATCAAATTATTTCCTTGCAAATCTGCCAGCTTGATTTTATGGCACTGAAGAGCGAAATAATTTATTTCACGCATAGATTGCCAAGCATTAGGGGTTAACCAAATTATATCTCAGCCAAAAAGGTGAAAATAGCACACCTAAATTCTCAGATAATTTTGCGTATACTTCAAGAGAATAGCAAATAGTTCCTCCCTTGGGGATGTAGCCGTATTATATCCTTGCAGCCATTTTCCATTCAAAATACTTTTTCAGAGTGCATTAGAACTACTGTCAGCAAATTTTAAATTCCTTCACATAAGAGCGAGAAGCAGTTTCAAGTTACTTTCCATTCAACTTTTTTTTTTGTTATCCCCATGATATGAATAGGCTGGAAATATGCCGAGGCTGTTTGATAAAAAAGAACAGTGAAAGCGCTTAAGCTTAGCTCTTTTACATTTCGTGTCATTTCCGTTCATATTCGTTTTGGCGAATCCTTCACCGTTGCTCGTTTACCTTATCAGCATGCATGGGTACAAGTTTGATATAAGTCTCGGTTGGCTTCCTATCGTATTAAGCTGAGAAAATGGAATTCTTTTTTCACTGAAGCACGTCATTGGAGAAGAGGCTGAATCATCACTTACGTTCTAGGTTGAACGAGCATCGAACATTATAATGTATATTTATCTACACGTTTTGGTATCAAGTTTTCTAAACAAAATTGTGGAATGTACTTCACCACAATATGATCTTGTTGATATTCAAAAGTGAAAGAATTTAGAGAACATTTTGTACTTTGGCTTTTGTTTGCTAGGACATTATGTACTCTGATTTTCAAGTAGTATCGTTATGTCTTTTGTTGGTATTTTGTTGGTGGAGAGATTGGGCTCCTTTGATTGATAAACTTCAAGTGCCCAGGCACTTTTACCAAGAGTGGAAGGAAAGACTGTTGAAGGAATTTACATTAGTAGATCATCATCATCAGCCAACATTTTAGAATAACTTTGTTTTTCAATCCTGAGTGTTTAACATTTTAAGTAGATTATCGTAAATTTTTGCATTCGCTTTTTCCGGACTTTTCATAGAGCTTTTACTTAGAAAATTGGTTTCTTTTTCCATTCAAATAACCGCGCACATGATGACTACTGAATAGTGACAATAGATTTAATTTAAGTTCAAAGGTATGTTCAAGTGGCATACGAAGCACATACTACTTACCTGTCGTTTGGAGTGCATGTAGGTATTGTTCAATTAGCTGAAACGTTCGTTAGTACATGGTCTAATTCTTGGGACTTGGAGACAAACATCAAAATGAATGAACTAGACATGGTATCCGATTGAAGAAGACAATGGAGCCAGTATACCGTGGACTTTCTTATTTTATTGTAGAAATCGTAGAAAAGAAGAGTAGTTATTCCGTCTATTTCAATTTCAAAACTTTCTCCAAACGTTGCCGGAAACAAGTTGCAGTGATGTTTCATTCTAATTCGGATTAAGAAAGAAAACCAACAATATGCATTGGGAACATTGGAATAACCTCGCATGTTTGTTTAGAGAAGTAAAAAGAGCATTCATTCATTTGGATATACACACGGTGGAGAGCATTTAAATAGGTTCCCCTCTGGTGTTTTCAGTTTTCTCATATTGAATAATCTGGCTTTCTCAAATTGGCAGGCCTAGATGAAACACACATTAGCCGAATATTTTTTTCTCTTTTTCAAGCAAGGCATTAATTCTCACACGTTCTCTTTCATGAGAATATTTTTCTCTCCTTTGGAGCTCTCTTATAAACCGCATTGATGCATTCGTTACATTCCATTGATGTCGATGATGATGGAATTTCTAGGGGATCTGAGTATCATGAGCGAGCAGAATAATGTGCTTACCGTGTTCATTCCGCGTACTCTTTATTTCAAAAGAGATACTTTGAAAAAGTAGTAGTCTGTCAGAGAAAGATATTGGTTTCCCAAAGGCACGAAATAATGGAAAAGAACTATTTATGAAAAAGTCTTGGAAAACGAGGAATTAAAGGAGTTTTGAAGAAAAGCAGGAAAAACAGACTGCAGTCACATCCAAATAAGAAAGAAGAATATATTAGGGTGTTTTTTGTCTGATGCTTTTGTTCCCGACTTTTGTAGGCTTGAGGCTCACGTAAAACGAGACTTTCACCTATTCAGATATCCGCATTCAGTCCAATGTCTCGTTTAAAGACACGCTTTTCTTATTCCCAAGTGTTTGTTTTGCTAGTTCCACTATGATTACTGGAAATAATGGAATACAGTTGTTTGAGATAAAGAACATGGGATCACATGTGTGCGAATTTCTGTCATTCAATTCTTTTCATCGTTGACCCGAGAGGAACGAAAGGGTAATTGAAAATACGCGTGTCATCCCTTAGATTAGTGTTTTTTTCGCGGAGACATACGTGTGTTTGAGAAAAGAAATAGAAAAGAAATCCTATGCTTATGATGCAAGCCTTTACAGCCTACATTTGGCTGTCTTTTCAATGTGTGTACTATCGTCTATAAAAAGTTCAAGATACCAAGTGGCCTATTTTCAGGAAAATATAGTCTGAATTACCATGCATTATTCTAAAGAGTTTCGCTTTAGGTAAAGTGGATTTAGTATGTGCGCCGGTTTTCATCTGAACTTACTTGTTAGTTCTCATTCAAGATGAGTATAACGGTTACTCTTAACTTACTAGTGTACTGTCTATTATACATTCGGCTTTACTTTTGTGTTCAAAAAGTAGGATAGCAAATAGCAACTTATACATAAAGTTATAAACCCTGAGCGAAGAGAAAGCGAATTAAATGTATATGACATACATACAGAAAGCTGTTTTGTAGGATGCGTTGAAATTGAATTTATTCATGCAATCGGTAATTAAATTACTAATCAGGAAATCGATATCATTGAAAAGTAATGAACTTAAACTTTATATTCCGTTTGACACACTTAATGCCAAAAACCTAAACATTGTGTTTGCCTATCTCAGTTGTGAGTGCTTTCTGTAGTGTAACACAGGGCCATCACTGATTCCTTGTTTTCTCTCCAAAGCCACTGTGGCAAGAGTTACTAAATGTAGAATTTTACATGACGTAAAATCGTGAAAACCAAATTGTTCCTTATTTTTCTCTCTTCATATTCAAGAGAACAACATATTCTCTTCTGGCCTTCAAATCTACTAGTAGGAAACCTGATTTGAACAGATTTACAGCGCTGTTTCGTTTCTCTCCAGGACGTACTTTGCTTTCACTATGTAATCTCTCACTGAAGGAATCCGTGATCCCAAGTTTCCATGGGCCATAATCCAAGCATATTGCACAGACTCCAGTATTACGGCTTTGTAGGTATCAGCTGTGGATTGGCAATGCATCAAATCTTCTGACTCAGATTGATCTTTTTTGTATCGCTTTCCCTCATCTTATACCCTCAGCAGATACCACCAAGAGAAAGTGAAAAGGACCCTGGTGTAAATATATTCACATATCCGTCGACATATTGGATAGTGGTTTGCCTGATCTGGTTTCCTTTTTCATGCTGTACTTCCCATTTTTATTCTCTGTTGAATTGTAAAACACTAAAAATATATATCCTTTTTCTTCTTGTTGCATACTTTCAATTGCAGTCGGGAGAACTAGGAAGATGTTCACTTTTCATGAAACCTCCAATAATTCGTATATGCATAAATGCGTAGAGAAAGAGAGGAAACATAAAGCTTGGGCTTTCGGAAGAGATTTATTTCTATTTGCTGCGGTTATTGCAAATACAATTGTAGGTACACCAATGAATGTTCAAAAGAAAGCACAGGCCGTCCGTTTCATTCCATTTATTTGTTTTATGTGAGTAGTTTGTGGGCCAAAATGAATCCACTTCTCCAATTCGGAAAGAGTTAGAGAGACAGCAAAAGCAACAAAATACAAGGCGGAAGCTAGAACACAGCTCATTCAAAGCCTACGTGCGAGTTAGTCAAGAAAATCTTGAAAAACATGGTAGTATAGTGTTTGCTTTCCTTTTTTGTGCTGCGTCGCCCATCAGAGTATCGCTTTTAAGAAATGAATACGAACGCGTTTCCAATACAAGGGTCCTTCCAATCTTTTACAATTTGATGTTTCCCTCAGTCTGAGTTTAGAGCTGAGATGAAGATAATTGCTACAATGTAGATATACGACTCTCATCAAACCCGGAATGGTTTGTCCCTTGAGTAATGGATTTCTTTTCTCATTAATACAATCCAGAAAAGGTACTACGCTTAATACAGGTAGTATTAATATTAATGGGAGGACTTTCACAGCATCTATTTTAGGAAATTTTACTGCTCTAGTCAATTATTTTCTCGCAATCACTACATAAATATCCATACTTATAGACTAACGGCAGCACGNTACGCTTAATACAGGTAGTATTAATATTAATGGGAGGACTTTCACAGCATCTATTTTAGGAAATTTTACTGCTCTAGTCAATTATTTTCTCGCAATCACTACATAAATATCCGTACTTATAGACTAACGGCAGCACGACGGAAACGTGTGCTCGGAGAATGTATTTTTATTTCCGTTTTCTTTACTTTTGTTGCCGTTCTCTTTAAAAGTGGTTTCTTGTGTTATATGGGAAGGAAATACAGAGCAGGAAAGAGCGACAGTTCTTTTTTCACATCAACTTTCGTTGAATGTTCTACCTAGATATCACAAACTATTATGTCGTCGTGAGTTTTTTACATTTCATTTCAATCCACGTCTGCAGTCTTCTGTAGCAAATATGGAGAAATAATTTGTGAAAATTATGCCAGCACTGACAACAACGAACACGCATGATGAGTCGCGTATATTTTCTAGACGGAGTTGATTCAGTTAAGCATAACGATCTATAAGTTAAAATTTCCTCAGTTTGTTAGTTCATGTTCCAGAACTGCGCGACGCGTATCAAATAATTTTCGTGTGGCAAGCATAACTTTTGTATTTTCACTGAGATTCTACTTTTTAACTAAAAGAAACCAAGAAAGTTACAAGACTACCGGTTTCACGTTACACTTTAGAAGAAAAAAAGGGGCAAATCATTGAGGAAGGTTACTCTATGGGGCAAATAGTTACATTAAAGTACATTCAAAAGACTATCTAAGTTTTTCTAGAATTTTAGCGTGTAGTGTACGGCATACCATGATGATATTGATAATGTTTTCTCTGTGCGTTTTTAGTTTTTATGTACTACAGTACTAATATACTAGAACACAGGAAAAGGAGAAAGTTAAGTATCTGTCTATACACCAACATGAGCAACTTTGCGCCACGTGTTTGCACAGCATACAAGATTGCTTTAAAAATGAGAAGAAAAAGAAAATAAAATATCCAGCCACGAATGTTTTCGACGTGTGTAGCACGCTTTCATGGAGCTGCTAATTGCTAACTGTTACAAAATTGTTGTGCTGCTCGCCTCACTGGATTGACTAAATATTGCGTTCAACTCAATCATATAACCACTATTGCTTGTGGCGTATTATCAGTTGATAATTTTTGTAATTTATAAGGTTGACACTTTGACACTGTCTTGAATGTCAGAGCAATTAGACCTGCGAAGACAGTCTTGTACAATGATATAAGCAGATACTGTGCGTTACTATCCAGTTTCTGAAACTGTAAAATAGGTATCGTTACAGTAAAATTGCTCAGGGAAGCTGAGAAAAGAAACGAAAACGACTACTTTCTCGGCACTAACAAAAAAGTTTCCCAAGAATATGCAAAAGTCATTGGGCTTCAGTCAGAATACGACTTCATGCTTTCGTCTTGCTTCTTTCTTCTCAATTACATTGTTTCCTTCACTTTCAAAAGTATTTCTTTCACATTTTTCCCGTATACATTTTTCTACATTTCATCTCAGTAGTTGTTAGCTTTTAAATTTACTAAATGTAAGTTTATAAACCGTAGGGTTTTTTTATTGAACACAAAAAAGACATGTTGCCAAGTAAGGAACGACAATAGGAATGAATGCTCAATATGCTTCTTCTGGTTTGCAGTTAGTTAGCCTCTCTATCGTTCCTACATTTTGCTCTGAAGGACAACTTCGACATGTTGAGCTTTCTCCCAAGACAAGAATCTAGTGTCAAAGCGACTTTATGCAGATGGCTCTAAAACAATTTCATGCGTGCAAACATGTATACATATTTATAAAATCTAATATTTATCTTTCGCAATGAAACCGTTTTAAAATATATACGTGCAGGGTTCCTCAGTAGTTTAAGGAATCGATACTATAGACAATTTGGCTGGTTTTTTATTTCATTTTTTGAGATTTTCCGTAGAAGGAATGTTGCATGTGGCTACGGACGTTCTATCTCCATATTCATATATTATGTTAGTTAAAACATTTCTCGTAGTTGATAGTTTAGTGAAATCTGGAAGAACTTTGTTCGTGCTTCAGGTTATCAACGCAAATTGCAACTCACAAAAAAATGCTATTTTCCTTCGACTGTACTGTATTGTATATAAGCTGCAATAGCAAAAATATATACTTAAACCCGATTAAATTAACTCACCACATTTTCAGAACCATTGCAAAGGCAATCAAAATAAAACGTATAAATCATCGGAGACATAACATTTAAAAAGTTTTATTAAGATGTGCTGATGATATTTCTATTTTAAAAGAATAGAAAAAAACTCGCAGATAAAAAAAGTTTCCTTTTATTAAATAGATGTTATTAAGATATCATAATATTCAACGCTATAGGCAATAAACGAGGGGAGCCAGCGTAATGAAATAATTTAGCTCCGACTACATCTTCGAAATTTTTAAAAAGGGGATATGAAACTTCTATTGTTCTTAAAAAAGGTCAAAACAGGCACCCTTACTTCCTTGCGTACAGTACAAAAGAGAACGCTGCCCGAAGTAAAAACTACAAAATTGATACTTAGTACGTGTATTGTTTCAGCAAACCTCTGCTGCATCGTATTTTAGCTTTCATTCATTTGAAACCCATAACAAGCTGTATTTCGTCTTATTTTCAAGTAAAAAAGGCACGATGAAGTTTCGCAATGACCAGAAGGAAGTCATGAAAAACGTATCTGGTTGGAGCTGCAATAGATTTTCTAGTAAGTGTGTGGGAATATGAACTGGTGAAAGAAAGAGCAAGTGAGCCTGCAAAAGTTTGGTGATTAGGTAACTGCTATACGATGAAATAATGTCTTTCGGGTAGTTCCTTCCATTAAGTTTGCTCTTTGTGAGTGTTTGAACAAACCGAATCGTATGTTTGCTTTCAGGAGCCCGACTTTGTTGCTACGAAGTACATCGTTTTACAAGAAGAAAAGGGAACTATGGCATGCCATTACAATATCCTACTGTTTAACCCTACTTTTCACTACTTTCACCATCATCACTGCCCATTTTCCGTTTCATTAAGCCACCATAGACAGAACCCATTTGAAGAAATTCTCATATGTAACTATTTACTTTAGAAAACGTAGACCTGTAATATGGATGTGAGCAGTTCCACGTACAAGCACACATGTAGATATCCATCCTGTCACTGAACAAAAAGGAGCTTTCTTTTGCAGAGAATGCTTAAAGAAACTTTTCCAACAACGTTTTTCTTTTTTTCATCTGCAATGTTTTTTTTCAAATGAGCGAATAGTATTTCAACTGGTTGTATGTTGAACAACAAAAGAATATCTAACCGGTGACTTTTGAGTCTTTTTTGGTTAAAACGCGATGTAAGTCGACAGATAGCAATGAGCATAACAAATGGGGTGATGAGTAGAATGGATCAATAGCGGTGTAGTTTCAGTTTGAACATTGTATCTCAAGTCGAGAAATATATGAATGCATAAAAATGAATGTCAATTGCAAATGAAAAAGAAATATGCGTACGTATAAAGTAAAAGGATGGGTTCTTCCACACGGCCATATCGAACTTTGTCCAATCAAGTAAGGTGATGTGTATTTTTCCTACATAAATTGCATCAGAAACTTGAAGGGCTTCTTTCTGCAAACTATCCAGTTTTTAGTTAAACCGGATTGTAGCTAAAGTAAAAGTTTCACTAGTCTTTGTATTCCTTTCGTAATTGTGTTGCTTCTTTGTTGAAATATGTGCGTGTGATTGGCTTTTATAGAGAAAAGTGTGTGCATTATGTTTGCTGGGCTCTCATCGTTTGAAGGTGTGGACAAAGTCCAATGAAGCGAGCGTAGTAGAACAGACTCTGTAAACATATTAAATAAACTACTCTTCCACGTAGTTCCATTCCAACCCCTTTTGAGCACAAAAGTATGTGACGACAAAAGGATTTATACCTCTTGTTAGCTTTTTAACGTTAACATGTACATTTTTGTCTGCTCGCACTTCCACTACTTCCATGAATTTTTCCTTGTAAATACATTATACCCATCTTCCAGTCTTTCCATTGCTTCTTTTTCTTACTTTTCAGGGAAGTCAGTATTTACAAAGTAAAACTAAACGTATATAAGTAAATTTACAGATTCCTTGAAACTTTAACTCAACAACTACGTTAAGATATGTTATATGTATTGTATGCGACCATTCCCGTAATAGGTACACATCTCACTATAAAGACGCACACCATGAACCTAAATACAGACTACGTTTTTTATCATTAAAGCATACTTACAAATTACTTACATACATCTTTACGTTTGTTTTCTGACTCCTTTTTAATGGCAAAATCGGAGAAAACTTCATGCTGGATACTGGATACTGATTGCAACGGAAATGATTCTTTCGTTTGTACACTTACACGAAGAATCTACCTGCTAGGAAATGACTAATGGTTCACGCGTTGGAGGTAAAGCATGAAGCAATGAGTAATAGAAAAAAAACTTTCTTCATTGCAACATTGGACAATACGCAGCCATGAAAAAAGACGACATATCGTGTACACGAAGGAGAAAAACTGAAGATAAAGCGTGTGCCTTTATAACATACAGAAATAGTTGCAGAGGACATGTATTTTGTTTTAAACCTAAGTGGAATCTATTTTCATGAAAACATACAACTGCAAGCTGTATACTGTTATCTGTAGATTTAAAATGTTTCTGTCCTCCTAAACACATAGAGTAAATAGAGTGGATGTTGCCAAGGCTGGTATGCCTTGAAGTTACATAGATAACTCATTTTGTAGCAAACTATAACTAATCTACCAAGTACCTCATGCGAGTTGCTTAATTTTTTTTCCTATTCCGTGGAAATTGTCGTGAGATCGTTGTTAGTTGTAAGCTTGTCAACATTAGATCCAAGATAATCAGTCATGGAGTTTCATTTAGATATAGTTAACCGTATGATACGGTGGGACAGGTCTAATGAAATTAGTTGACTTGCTGTCTTTTTCAATGAAGTGTTTCGGAACTTCCTTTCTGGTCGTAAACATGAAGACAACGTTAATGCAAGGTTGCACTGTGTTTGGTAAAAGATCACCGGGTGCCCTTCGTACGGCTTCAAACCAAACACCTCATTAACAAGCCGTTAAGGGTTGAGTATGAGTACGAAAGGAACTCGGCTGGAGATTGAGACTACTCTGCTAGGGTTCTTATGGCCTCAGAATTAAAACACAAGTTTAGTTTGAATTGCACCCAAATCTGCAGTTGGCAATGTTTTCGTTGTCAAAAGAAATTGTTTGTCTTTTGCTCGTAGAAACACTTAGAGTTCTTTCCGCACCCGATTCATCATAATAGGATATCATATTTTGGATATTAGTTAGTTAGTTGGTCTATGCAGTATTGCGTGTAAATATCGAAGTGTTGTTTCTCGTAGGTAAACATATCAGTACGTACGTATGTATATACAAATATCAGTATATATGCTACGTAAATATGCTACCGAAACGCTTAATTTTTAGCGTTAGTATGGTTTCATTCGTGTGGCCCCTATATCATTCACAATTTTTACTTCACACCTAAGCTCTATAACAATCAAAATATTGTGTGTTTATTGGCTTCATTGAATGAGCTTTAATACTTCGCTATCATTAATTGTACTAATACTATATTATGCAATAGATTCTGTGAACTAGCCCTTCTCGAGCTCTAAAATATGTTTTTGTTTTACACAAAAATGTATTGTAGTTTATACAATTAATGTAAGTTCACTTTCAACGTAGTAGTAACTTCAACTTATCGTAATAACGTCGTATTTTTTTGGTTTGAGGTTCTATAGTTGAACCAATAGTTCATTTTAGCACAAATGCAATCGCCAAACTCAACAACCATTTGCGCTCATAAGTACAACCATTTTGATACCTCTACTTTCTCTGAATTTTCCTGAATTATGATTGTCGAAAAGGTAGAGAGAAAATGAAGGGTTTAAGTACTGTGTGAACGAAGATCGAACATGAGAACTGTTTGAGACAGTAAAAGTAAATAGTTATGCTACAGTTGAATAAAGATGCCCACTGGACGCTGCCAGATTGCGTCTGATGCTGCCTTATGGGCAGCGTATGATGCTGCCGAGTAAAGGGAAGATTGACTTGGGATGCTGCCGACCGTTAATATAAAAAATACAAAATAAAACGAAATTT
>JAAXOA010001451.1:0-15934 GCA_036561885.1 Salina celebensis
ACGGACGGACAGACGGACAGACGGACGGACGGACAGACAGACAGACGCAGCCAGCGATCTCATTACTAGCTGAACAAAGTTCAGCTTCGTAATAAATGTTTTCGTTACCAAACGTTTCAAGGGCAAAAGGGAAGAAATGGGATACTTTTAAAAAGAAATATTCTGTTCCTTGTTAAACAAGAAAAGTTGAGAGTATTTTATATTGGAGGGTAAAAGCTAAACTATGAATAGGGTTTCTTCCTTTCGGTCACACAGGAAAAAAAGAGTTTGTTTTACTTAGAAGTTATAAAATATCAACTGAAAAACGGATGCTGTCCCGTCGTGTCCATTGAAATTAAACGTGGTGACAGTATAAGGAACCGTAGTATGGAACTTCAGTATCAAATCGTCTCACTGTTTTCCCAGGAATTTAGGTGTGACATCGATTTATTTCACTCTTTCTTCACCTGTCAATTACGTATTTCGTTTGCTCTATAATCGTCTTCCTTAGCACAGCTTATATAAAAGGCGGGTAAAACTCCGTGGGGTATTTTATTTTGTCCAACTCGTCACGAAACTAAAATATGCTTGAATTCCATCAAGAATCTGTATTTGTTAATGAGGTTCACCATGGAATTTCTCACTTATGGAAATATTCTAAACTTAAAACTAAGAAAATTTAGATTATGGAGAATAAAGGCTTTGGACACGCATATTATACATAAAGAGCAAATAATTACGCAAGCGATAATTTTAAAACTAATAAGATGTTATTGCTTACGTTTAGGTGTGAATAAAAGGTAAAGTTGTAACACAGTTAGTATTAATATCGTTAGATCTTTTCGGTTGTGTGAAGTTACTTGCCATTTTAATAGAAATCGTGTTGTACCTCTTTTTGTAAGCGTTAATGGTTTAAAAAAGTTTCCACCGAAACTCAAAAATGTAAATCGACCAAGAAACTTCAGTTATTTAGTTCCAAACCAGTGTCAGCCCATCATTTTTGGCATATTCCAATGTGTTTTTTTGGTAATCAGTTGGAGTATACAAAAAACTGTTGTAGTTAAATACTCCGTGTTCAGTTTTGTTATATGACATTAATGTGACCTAAGATAACTTCAATGCAAAGACTGCTCATAGATCAGAGATAATTTCTTGGTTCAAAAAATAGATCAGAGAACAAACTTTTTTTAATCAACACACTTTGCAACTCATTGTGATGAGATTCAGCCATTATACATTTTGTTAACAATTGAACGGGGTTTGTTAACGGCTGAATAGCATACCTAGTGAAAATGTAAGCATGTACTTTCTTTCGAAATTCTGTAGTTTTACTAAGCTGGTGAGATGTATTCAATGAGTTTCCAGAAAAGTTCGCAATTCAATTCACAAACTTCGAATACTTTGGAATTTTTACGAAAAGAGAATAAGAAATTGAGATTCAAACTGCATCAAAAGTCTCACGAATTTGAGCAACCGAAAAATGACTGGGAAAAGGTTACGCATGGTCTCAATGCACAATTACATTTGAAGAATCACGAGTTAAAGCATAAATCAAAGCGCTACGGTGACCTAAAGGAAAAATGTGAAAAGCTTGATAAGAAAGAAAAGCAAACTCAATCTGAAAAAGATCTGGAGATACATAATTTGAAAGTCAAACTGGATTTAATGTCGAGAAAATGTGAGAATCTAAAAGAAGAAAATGCGAGTCTTCTCGAAAAGTTACAAGAATCGGAAACAAAGTTTCAAATATTGATAGAACAACGTAATAAATTCGGCGAAGCCATGAAAAAGGTTATAAAGGAGTTTCCAGAATTAATATAGCAACCATTCGAAACATCTACCGATGAAACATATTTAGCCCAACGCCCTCTAAATCTATCAAGTTGGAATACACAGTAAAGAAATCTGCTTGATCGAAAACTTCTGAAACACATTGCAATCGTGGGATTGAAGAGCTACTAAATCAAGGAACTTTAGTTACTAAACGTGGTGTGGAATTTGAACTACAGTTGGAGGTGGCCATGATACAAAGAATTTTCACCTACAAAGAATGTACAATGTGCAACACGTATGTTCTTACTTGACCGAAGTTTACTTCAACAATGTCTGGGCAATAAAGTTTTTTTATTGTAAAAAACGCAACGAAACCTTTTTTATGCTGTGAAAAAGGTACCATAAACTTTCCATTCTTCTCTGAAATTTCTTAAAACAAAAAGCACGAAGTATTCAGTGTACGGGTGATGATTTTAATGCGTAAAAGTAAATCTTCCAAGAACAAGCTGTTTCTGGTTTCAGGTTTTGAGATCTCTTAAAATTCCAAAGATCAAGTTCTCATGATGATATGATATAACATTTTGTCGTCGGCATTAATACCAATGAAAAAAATATAACAGGGTACCATTGTATATGTACTTTGTTTCGTAGCCAAGTGGTCCTATAAATATATTACGTGATACCCAATATATTACGTACGTATACATCTGGATATTTTGTATTTTTACAACTCAGGTCTTTGTTCAACTACCGCAGTATGCAGTGTGGACCTTGTCTACGTGGACTTATATCATCCCTATCATTATTTTCTGTGTATATTCCCTTGGAAAGTTCACACATCTAAAATAGAATTTACTGAATGACTTCACACATCCGACCTTTTTCAGGCTGGACGAAAGCTGCAGACATAAAAACCTACATTCAATGTCGTTAGGGCATTCAGTTTGTCTACAAGGACTGAACTAGACACAGCTAAGCACTTTTGATACACAAGTCAATATTTCAAAGCCGAAGAAGTAAATTTAGTAGAACAGTCTAGCAAAACAGTATTTTAACTAGCAAAACCAGTGTTTTTTTCTTGCAATGATGGATACCAAAGTTGTCTCTCCGAAAATTGAGTGTGACGAACCTCAAGTTTCTAGTTCAACTGAAACATTTAAAGAAGAAAATATCCGGCTGAAAGCTTTACTCGAAAGTAAATTTAAAGACTTTAATAATCAGAAGAAAGACCTTGAAAAAGTCAGTGAAGGAGCGAAAGCCGAGCTCCGATTGACTGCGCATGAGCTCAAGCGGAGTTCTGTTGAAATTACAGAATTGAAAGAAACACTTGACGACTTGCGGGATAAACACCGAGCCACTTCCAAGGAAAATTTTGAACTGGCTAGGAAATACAAGGGAACATTTAAGTACAATGATATACTCGTGGAAATCAACGAAGCTCTCAATGACTACGTCACAGAATTGGAGAAAACTCAGCCCAATCAAGAACAGACTGATAAAGTGATCAAGTGTTTGATTGTTGAGAATGAACAATTGAAAGAAGAATGCAATGGGCGTTCAGAGCGGGAGCAGGCCCTGAATGCAGAACTTACCCGGATGACACAAGAAGCTACGGAAAGAGAAAACAAAATCCAAATTCTGCTAGAAGAACGACGAAAATACGCGCAGGTCGTTGAGAACATGAAGGTTTTAATGAAACTTTTCCCGGATGTGACGCCTTCCCTTGACGATGAATATCATACAGTTAAAGAACGTATTTACCCAGAGAAGCCTAATGACGAAATTGTCGTAAAGACAGAACAAATTGAGGAGGAGGAGGTGTCCCCAAAAAGGAAAGCCTCCAGTGATGAGGAGATTCCTCCCAGAGATCCAAGAAAACGTTCCAAGAGTAGTGTGGTATATGCAGCTGTGTAAATATTGTGTAAAGTACACGTTTGTTGGCAGTAAAGATTGATAAAATCCAAAATGTAATTACGAGAATAAAATACGGATATTGCCTTGTGAACATTGAAACTGGCATTTGTTGGGTTCTTTTCCTTTTTGTTTTTCATACGGATATATTATACACACAACATTCATACAACAGACAAATTCATAGCATTAAACTTCAATATCTTTTTAAGTTAAATTTTCTGATGGCTTTCATAAACAATGGAGAATTAAAACACAAGCATCGCGTATTTCATGAAATTATCAAACTATCAATTATCAATTCAACCGAATCTCATTTCCCTGCGTGCTGCAAAATAACTTAATTATTCGTCATATTATCCAACTACTGATTAAGTTCTATGGCTCTCTCATTATGAGTTATTCTTTCTCAATGGAGACAAACAAACACTCTGGACTAGTAGCACTGACTAAATTTTAACAGGTCTTATCATTATGTATGCCCACAGAATAGAAAGGCTTTCTCGTCTGTGATGTATGCCTTCTACGAAACAATTCTTGTAGCAAACTAACTCATTTCGTTTTCTGCGACTTGACAAAGAAACTAATGATGAATTAAATCAAACTAGATCACTCATAAACTAAGAACAAGATTTTCTGAGTAAAATTCAGCATCAAGGTACAAACACTTCAAAGCCAACTATTTCAAGAATAACAGTCTCTGATCAAGGTTGCTCCGGACTCCCGAATTGGGATTAAAATCTTCCCCACATAATTCATATTACATGCACTAAAACGCAAGGTAGCTGGTTATACGCTTAACCAAAAAATAACATTTTTGTTCTTAATTTCATCAAAACTAGCACATTGCGTATGTTTATTAAGTAGCGAAAGCTACTTTATAGGATTGCATTTTCTGTCTGTCTGTCTGTCTGTCTGTCCGTCTGTCTGTCTGTCCGTTCGCTTTATATCTCGAATACTGTTCGACGAATCTGGCTCAAATTTTCAGGGTATCATTGTGTTGTATCAAGGTTTTCTCAAACCCTGTTTCATGTTTCTATATAGTCAGGTTCACTAGTTAATTGCACAATTAAAGTTAATGATGGTTCATTACAAACCAAATTTTTTTATTGTTGAAATCGATAGAACTGTGTCAGCTGATAATTTTTGCTCAACGCACTCGTGGTTAGTTTTGTCATAAGTACGAGTTAACTGCACAATAAAAGATAATGATGGTTCGTTTCTGATGAAATCAGAATCTGGGAAATAATACATAGAATCCGATGTTCTTTGATTTCAGGATTCATTTTTCCATAGTCAATGAATCATGTTTTCATTAGTTCTTATTGAATTGGTACATGAATTCAATGGTTCATATATGATATTGAGTTCATTGGAACGTATTCAATGAAGGTGGCTTCGCTTTCGCTACTTCAAGATTTCGTGGTGTAACGGACTGGTTGTATCATGTACGCACGCATATTTTATCTCGCAGTACCTTTGAAATCACAAAATCCGGATTTAAAAAGTTATGGGACCTTTTCCAGTCGTTATATTTATGCAATGTTCATGAATAATTATGTCGGTGCATAGGTACTTTAAATAGGTATATTTAATATTTGCCTCGCTCTCAATTTGCGTGCTCTCTATTTACATTCATGTTTGTTTGGGTACTTTATCTTTAAAAAAGGCCATTCAGTAATATCTGGATTGATATGAATGTTTTAAGTAAGAGCATTTCAACCAAACCAAATAAAAGGAAATATCCGTGGGCTCTTTTTTATCAGTTTCTATTCAAGGTTTGGAGGAGACACACGGAAAATATTCAAGTCTCTTTAAGAACTTGTTAAGGAATTATTCCAAGTATTATTCACAATGGAGAAAATAGTTGTTTCAGTTAAAACGGAACGTGGCCATGAGGAAACCGGTATTTCGGTGGAATCACTCCAACAAGATAATTCCCACTTGAGGTCCCTCTTGGAGAGCAAATTAAAGGATTTTTGTAACCAGAAAAAAGACATGGAAAAAGTTACGGAAGGCCTTAAGGCTGAAACAAGGTTGGCTACGCATGAGCTAAAGCGGAATGCCGTTGAAATAGCCGAGTTGAAGGAAACGATTGACGATTTGCGAGACGAAAGCCGAGCCAGTTCCAAGGAGAAAGTCGAGCTGATTAAGAAATACAAGGAATGCTTCAAGCAAAACTACTCACTAGCCAAAGTGAACGAAGGTCTTAACCAATATGTGGATGATTTGGAGAAATCTGGACCGAATAATGATCAAACTAACGGCCTAATTAAGTCTCTAACTGAGGAAAATGATCAGTTAAAGGAGGAGTGCAACGAAAGATCGACGTGTGAGCGGACTTTAAGAGAAACAATTGACCGACTTACCCAAGAAGCAACCGAGAGGGAAAACAAAGTCCAGGTATTATTGAAGGAACGACGCCAGTGTTACCAAGTCATTGAAAACATGAAAATATGTGTGAAATTGTTTCCGGATTTAACCTCTTCAACTCTGGACACCCCGCCAAGCAAGAAAGAGAATAGATGGGACGTTGCGGAAGCGAAAGGTTCTGAAGAAAAACGAAAATCTGAGGATATTTTTATCAAGACGGAGCCAGTGAGTGATTTTGAGGAGTCACCCAAACGCAAAAGTTCTGAGGATGAAGATGTGGACGTTGAGACAGTGGATTCAAATAATAAGCGTGCAAAAAAGTAGCGCTTACTATCTACTGAATATATTATAAAGTTTTACCCGTAAAATTAAATATTTAGCTATACTTTAGTAATAGTAATAAATACTCAAATTAGTGTAAACAAGTTGTACGACATGTTTTTCACGCATTTGTCTTAAGCATGCATACATAAAGCGAGTCGAAAAGACAGTCTAATCGTCTCGAAATATAAATGATACTGAACCAGTAATTTTTTTCTTTAGCAGAAACTCAATTTAGACCATTTTAATTTACTAAAACAATCAACAAAAAAACGCAAACTGAGTAACAAACCATTTGTAGAAACACTTCATAAGAATATTTATAAGGAAAGAGACAATTAACGGCTACTGTGACTAACTAACACTTCATTTTTGAGACGATGTCTAGAAATATAAATGATACTGAACCAGTAATCTTTTTCTTTAGCAGAAACTCAATTTAGACCATTTTAATTTACTAAAACAATCAACAAAAACACGAAAATTGAGTAACTAACCATTCGTAGGAACACTTCATAAGAATACTTATAAGGAAAGAGACAATTAACGGCTACTGTGACTAACTAACACTTCATTTTTGAGACGATGTCTGAATAAGGTAACAAGTTGAACTAGCGACGACGACGGTTTTAAAGTTAGGAACACTTCATAAGAATATTTGTAAGGAAAGAGACAATTAACGGTGACTGACTAACGCTACATTTTTGAGATGTTGTCTGAAGAAGGTAACAAGTTGAACTAACGACGACGACGGTTTTCTGGTGGAGTGCGTGGGACTGGCGAGTCACTTCGGGAGCGGGGTTCACGACGTTTAGTAACTGGACTACGGGACCTGGAGCGAGACGGGGAGCGGCTGCGACTCTTAGAACGACCATCCATCTCAGACCGGACGCGGATGTAGTTGGAGTCGCCCTTCAAATGAAATATTTTTAAAAATAGAATATAAAAAATCAGAGGTATTTGAATCAGATGTTAATTAAATTGTTTTTATTACCTCGTGAGATTTGAACTTGGTGTCGTCCAACTTCTTAATTGCGTAGGTGACGTCCTCTTGATGGAAGTACTCAATAACTCCGGAGCCGTCCTTGTAGACATCAGAGAAAGCGACCTCCCCCGCAGTCCTCATGTGGTCCTTGAGATCCTGCCAGCTGGCTGACACCGGCAATCCTGTATCCAAAGCATTTTCCCTATTAACATCCTCCAAGCAGTTCCCTCCAAGCCAACTCCAAAATAAGATTTTTACCAGTGACAATAACACGATACTTGGTCCTCCGGATTGTACTGTTCCTCCGTCCACGATCGTCAGAGCGGCCTTTCCAGTCAAGTCCTCCGTGAGTGAACTCCACACGAAGCTTGCGTCCCATGAACATGTAACCGTCACGGTGCTCAACGGCGTCTCGAGCATCCCTGCAATTAACCAGGTACAAATTAATTAAGATTAATTAAAAATATCACCCAGGCGTTAACTTATCTAGCAGAATTTAAAAAAAAACACTCACCGGTGGTCGTCGAAGGCAACGAAAGCGAAGGGTTTTTGGTAGGCGTTACCCTTCCCAGCGACGATATTAATGTCGACAATCTTGCCGTAAGAGTGGAACAAGTCGTCGAGGTCCTTGGTACGGGTGTCAGGGTGGAGGTTCCCGACATACACACGTCGCTGCTCTTCCTTCACGGATCGTGGAGACATAATCTGCTAAAACAAATACAGAAAACCCCGACCAATTAATTAAAATCTAACGTCACCCTCCAATTGAAACACCGCTTACCTTGCTTTTAAGTGTAACCAAAACTAAGTAGTTCAAAACAGACAGTTAATTAACGACAGTACCGCTTAAATTAACAAAACTTTAAAAACTCCGACGAGTCAACTCAGCTGCTGCAAACCGAAGTGAAAATGCGACGAAAAAAAAGACTTTGCAGCGGAGTGAAGCGTTTTTTCTCATCAACAAAGTTTATTTTCCTCGAGCTAGCAGAATAAATGCATTTTTAGGGGCATAATGAGACATTCAGCGGGAGAAAAGTTGGTTTGAATTGATTACTCTATAGAGTTTTTTTTTCTACACAGCAACAGCTGCAATGAGAAAACTCCGCCTTGGAATCTAAAAAACTAAAAGCATTTTTGTGTTAAAACAATGCAGGTTCGTTTTTAAACTGTTTTAATTGGAGATTTTAATTAAAGCATGTGTGAGTCCACGGAGAATTTAGTTGTGGAACTGAAGACTGAGCTGAGGACGGTTGTGGAGGCGCTGAGTTTCCTCCATGAGTTTGTTGAGAGTGTTTTTGGTGAGTACAAAATACAAAAAATGAATTTTTAATCATGGATTTCTTAATTTCTTGTGCATTTTAATTAATTATTTTTTGTTATCACTGATTTCTAGGTGCTAAATACCACAACTTTGTTACAACAGACACTGAAAGCTGTGGGAAGGATGTGCACACAATTTTAAAGCGGTTACGATGGAAGCACCTTCCCCCAGTATCCTCCACGTTTGAGTCTCCAGTCCTGATAAAATCCGAAGGAAGTGAAGCCGTCCGCCGAGAAAGCAAAGGCGACAATGGTTACTCATCTTCAGGAGCTACTCCCGCCCCACTAGAACGACGATGGAGCTCTACTTCTTCCTCCCGCGTGTTTAGCCCTCCTGTCCCCCAAGAACCTCCCGAGTTTCAAGTGAATCATCCATCTGAAGGAGTTGCAGTCAAGTGTGAAGTTGATGACTCCACGTTTCTAGACGATGTAGACCCCTTCAACTCAGACCCCACCGAATTTACGTACTACGAAGACTCCGAGCTACAAATCAGCAACACCTGTGCCATCCCAGGTACTCCTGGAGGTAAAAGCTCCTCCCGATTTCTACCAGAACTGATTCCAATCCAGTCAGAACCTATTGTGGAAGCAATCCCAAAGGACGAGAGTTCTGAAGAATATACCGACTCGGATTCTGAGTGGCAACCCTCCACCGTTTCCTCCAAAAAATCCAAAAGAACCTTTCCTCTTGCTCAGTCTAAGGGAGGTGGAGGTCCTTTTAAGTGCGACATGTGTCCTGCCTCGTACAAACAAGAAGAAAGTCTCCGGAGCCACCAAAAGTATAAACACAATCCGAGTCGGGTACAGTGCACGTGTCACCTCTGCGGAAAGTCGATGGTCGACAAATATCGGCTCCAGCGTCACCTGCGCCTGCACACTGGAGAAAAACCTTTTGAATGCGAGCTCTGCGGTCAGTCATTCTACAGAAAGGACTACCACACCAAGCACCTGCAGCGGAAACACGGAATCCACTACTCCTCCCCGTCTCTAGCGGTCACCTCTAAGCGGAAACCGAAACCGGATGGGAATTCCTCTCAATTTAATACTTACATGTCAAATGTCTTCGAAACTCCTTCACCACCTCAGCGGAAAGCTGCAAACAGAGTTCCAGTGTCGAGCCCCAGTTCTATTTCAACTTCCCCCGGAACGTCATCCTCCCAAGCGTCTTCAGGGGAGGTAGCGCAGCCCCCGGGAGGAGGTGACATTTACAACCAAGTTTACAATGGGGGAACGCCAATCAACAATTTAATGACAATGGCGAATTTAACATTTGACGACCTCATATCTGCCGACTTGTAAGGAGGACCTTGTGCCGCTACTTTTAATTAGTCTCAATTCACATTTTAATTTGCATTTACATTTTAAACTGTTACCTTGATAAAAGTGCAATACTCTTTTATGTTCTTGAACACAAATCATTTTAATAAACTACGTCAGTTTTAATTAATACCATACAATTGTGTTTCAGTAAATGTCGATTTATTTCTCCACGTAAAATACATCGTAGAACAATTATCAATTAACAATTTTATTACTGTCAGTCTGGTTCACTTTTTACATAGCTTCAACTTCAACTCGATATTATTATTGTGAGAAGGAAAATGTCGGGGCAAATGGAGACATTAAAAGGTTTTCATGTCCTCTTCATTTCCGCTTTCCTTATCGTGGTTTCCAGCGCAGCGTCCGTTGGCACTAATGAGAAGCACGTCGTCACGAGAGAGGAAATGACCCTCAACATGGTAAAAGTCTACCATTCAGTCTAATTAATTGGTTTCAAAGTTTAATCAATTAGGTATATTAATTAATTGTAGCTGGAGAAATTGGCCTACTCGGATTATCTCCGCGAAGTAATTAACCTTTTGGGCGCGGAGGAAGGCAAAAACCGCGAGATTGAAGCTTTAAAGGTACCTTGACTATCTAAACTTCACTTGACAATGATAGGGATTTGTAGTATGTTTACTCTTGATTCATTAAATTTTGAATATTTTTTTGACAGAATTTGCGAAACGCCAGTCCCCGCATCCGGAACAAGCTGGACGAACTGAAGCGGAAGGAAATGCATGATATCAAGGAGCTCATGGCTGAAATCCAGAGTCGGGGGACGGAACCTAAGGAGCTCCACCGGAAATTCAAAAAGTACACGAGGTATATTGATGCCAAATACAAGCACTTTTCTACTGAAGACCTCCGCAAGCTTTTAACCCAGGTAAGAATACTTTACTCACCCTCCAACCTCCAATTATCAAAAGATTTGTAAACTCACCGAATGCTTAAGATGTCACAGTGAGTCCCCATTAGCTTCTGTACCTGACCCCGTCACCCGAGAGAACCTCACCTATCTAGCCTCCAGTCGATCCCCCCCGTCAGTCAGAGATGCCTGAGCGCCGCCTAACAGTCCATGCCCCACGATCCCGGGCACAGCGGACGGGTTTCGTTCGACTGGACTCTGAAAGACCCGGTCCTGAGACCAGAGCTCGAAGGGGGCTGGCAAGGATGCCGCCGATGTTGGGGCGGTTGTGGCTGACGGAGGGATCGGCTCGAGACTTGGGGTTTGCCCCTCGCGGATGATACAGTCGGAATCGTCAGCTAATGGGGACTCACTGCGATGACATTTCATTACTGTGTGGATGGTCCCTCTAGACTAATTTTGATTTGGCCCTGATGGACGAGCAAAGGCGAGAAAAATTCAAAGAGTACGAAATGTACAAAACTTTGGAGTATGAAGAATTACTCTCCAGATTCCCAGAGCAGGAGCAAAAGAAAATTCGAGAAAACTATAAGGCTCTTCAGGCCCATCAGAGTGCGAAGCCAGTAGTAATGCCAATGTCGATCAAACATTTGTTCCAAGTTTGGGAAGAGCGGGACCACATGAATAAGGAAAACTTTAATGCCAAGACGTTCTTCCACTTGCACGACCTGGATGGGAATAGCTACCTAGACGAAGACGAGACGAAGGTCCTGTTTGAGGACTTGGTTCACAAGGCGTATGACCCTGAGGCGGAGTTGTACGATCCCCAGGAGGCGAATGAGGAGCTGGAGAGGATCAGGGAGCAGGTGTTTAAAATAATCGATGCAAACAACGACAGAATGATCGAGTAAGTGGAGGGAATGTGGAGGAAATATTTTCATATAATATTGAGCAAATATTGGAATAACTTTTTGTAGTATGAAGGAATTTATAGACCACACAAAGCGAGGCGGGGACAACGACCACACGTTCTGGCAATTATTAAAAGCCGCTCCAGTTTATACTCCGGAGGAGTTTGACGAGTACAAGACGAAAAATCAACATTTAGTCAAAGACATGGTTGACAAGGGACACGTAATTACACTTTTACTGCCGTCTGAAAGTTCACTAGGAATGATACTGGTTTAAATGAGTGTCTTGGTTTGCAGATCACAATGAATAGCAGCGGTTTTGTGGAGTTCCATGACCTTCGCAAGAAGCCAAATACAACAGAGGAACATGTTGAACCCAAAGAAAAATAGTAGACAAATCCACTTGGAAAAAAATTCTTCTACACTAGTTTTGTCAATGATTTAAGGGCGACGGGGAAAAAATTACAAAAAATATGACAATTTTGATTGATGTACCTATATTGTGACGAATACATAACTGACGATAAGTATAACCATTAAACATCTCAAAGTATTTAGACTGGTGAAGAATCTTGTGGGGGTACAAACAAACCTGGGAAATCTATTTGTTGAAATACCACAATCATTGATGTAAATGATACCAATGCCACGGTAGACTGTCAATATTGTCAAAGACTCGGTGGGATTCTTTGCGTCTGAACGGAATTTCAAGTGCATACAAAACGCGTTTAATGTAATTTGATTGATAAGTTATACGCAAACCTGCTTGACACTTTACGCAAATCGTCGGTGTAATTGCATGGATGCACATTACCATGCAGTAGAAAATTTATTCTGACATTTATGAATACCTGTATATTCCGAATTGTAACATGCGTAGATGGAAAGAGCTTATAAACGTACGTACAATAGTCTTAGTACGTATTGTAAATAGTCTTATCAGAGAACGTCCATCAATACTCATGACGCCCGTCACTGAACTGACGACAGAAATCGGCACTTAAATGCACTTGAGTTGTTTGCATCTGTCAGTTTAGTTCTGGCAGGTAATATATAAAGCGGGTAGTATAGTAGATATGTTCATTCACAACTTACAATTGAACTCAACCACTAACTATCAAACAATTAAAGATTTGTAAAGCTTCCGAACTCAAAATGAAGTCAGCTTTCTCGTTTATATCTGTCACATTCTTAGGACTGTTGGCTCTAGCGTATTCGCAAGACTTCGACACATGTTCCGAAGGATCTGATTTGATTGTAAGTATAACTGCAAGTTTCGGTTAGTAATCGATTAATTTCGGTGTAAGTAATATATTTTTTTTGTCTTTATTTCAGACACCTCCCAAGTGTCCTCCAGACACTGCTGGACAAGCTACCTACTTCCCGTTTCCATACGACTGCACGCAGTTCTACGAGTGTACCAAGTAAGTCAACCAATGCAAAGTAGTTCAACTAATTTAATAAAATTTTTGGGGCTAATTGAAGTTAATATGTTAAACAGTGGGAGAGCTCGGTGCATCAAGTGTGCAAAGGGCACAGTTTGGCACCAGCCGCTATTGACATGCATTATAGGGACTACCTGCGACATGGTGACCACACCTCCCCCAACAACCAGACGGACAACTACAACAACTAAACCAACAACTACGACAGTTACAACAACAACAACGGCGAAGCCAACGACAACAACAACCCCAACTACGACCACTCCAACGACCACCACAGAGCGTACGACTACCATAACGACAACTACAGAGGATGAAATAATCAACTGGATTTGCCCCGAAAACTACATCGGCTTGATACGTCATCCTTACGACTGCAAGTTGTTTTACAATTGTGCTCCTCCCCGCCGGCCATGTCGGTTTGAATGTCCAAACGACCTGTACTTCAATCCAATCAAGGAGTGGTGTGATTTCCCGGCAAATGTTCCAGATTGTGTGAACGGATCTCCTCCTCCCATGTCAACTACACCGGCTACGGGCTCTCGTGCTGATTCCCCTAACTATAGGACAATCAGTCGATCTTTTAATGGTTTTGCGCAGGGTGTCAAGTATCTCGCGAGTTTCTTTGAACGCAAACAAGTAGAGGCCACAACAGAATCTTCAGATCCTTGTGAAAACATTAGAAGAAGGCTAGAATTTTAAGAATAATTATAATAATAATAAAACTCGTTCCAGTTTCTCTCGTAACCGTAATGTCTTATCAGCAGACTTCTATTTTGCATTGACTCATAGTATTGCAGTGTCTACCAGATATGCATATATCTTGCACTTTGGCAATAGCCATACGCCCTCCTACGACAACATATCTTATCTACTCAAATTAGCGTAAAATCTTAACGTACAAGCAATCCGCTAACTTAGATCTTATTATGATCTGACATTCATTCATTCCCTATTTATCCGATTCCTCCTCAGAATTTGAGAAGATACGCAAAACTGCCCTCGTGTTGGAAGCGTGGCAGAGCTGGATGCTGTACTGTAATATTTGTCTTTCAATTCTTAATAGTTTGGGCCTGTTTAGTCTACAATTCTATAATATCTCAAGGTCAAGATGTGTTAGAACAATTTCATACGCCAACATCAGAATATTTTGACGAAACTGAGAAAAATAAACTAACAACAATTCCTTCATTTAGTACTGCCAGCTATAGTTCTTCTAACGACCATGTCAACGCCGTCAACCAACGAAGATCTTGCCTCTTGAGGACTGGGTCTGTCTGCCCAGAAGGATTTCTCGGGTATAAACGGGAAGTTGTGAAAGTAACTCTTTATATTCGGCCAATCTAATTCCGATCATACTCTACAAATACTTCCAGTTTAGACGCATGGGACATCCATACGATTGCACTTTGTTTTACATCTGCGATCCTATCATTACATCACTTATCAGCAAGCAATGCATACCTTCAGACACTAACTCGTGCGATTCAGGCAAATCATTCTAAAAAAATATTTAAAATCATCAAGTTCAATCCATCGACGGTAACGCATGAAATATGACAGAATATGATTTGTTGACATAATGCACCGGAACTTTCGCACATCCATGCTTGATTTCTCGGATAACTTGGTAGATAAAAAGAAAGAAATTGGTAATAAGGGTACATAAACAAAATAACGCCAGATAGGATTTGTTTGCTAGCCAGTAGCAAGCCAATATTATCCTGTTTTATGAATACTAACCTTTTTTCACCCACTTTTATTCATAAGTGTCTAAGCACTTCTTCTATCTTCTTTGTAATTTATTTGTGTTTATTATTCGTATAGATACTATGAATACCACTATTATTTAACATATTTTAAGACACATCCGACATATTGTTATTGCAAACAATATTTTGCACGAATTTCGCATCTAGTTTGTGTGTAACATATTATGAAACCAGAAGGTGCAAATCCAATTACTATTTCATTACTTATGAAATTCAGCCATTCCAAACGGGTTAGCACATTTGTCAGTTGATAAACATAAACTGACTTGGCAAGGTTACTTACATTCTGAAACTTGCTGTGAAGTGCTACGTATCCAGAAGTTTGTGATTTTTTCACTCACAAGACATAACATAACATTGCATGTGTTATTCCCATCCCTCGGACAACGCACAGGAATTGAAATATTGTCAAAAACACGGTGGGATTCTTTGCGTTTGAAACGGATTTTGAAGTGCATACTATGTACTAAACTCGTTCAATGTAATTTGATTGATAAACTAAATGCAAACCTGCTTGACACACAAAACACTTTGCGCAAATCGTTGGTGTAATTGCATAGATGCACATTACCGTGCTATAGAAAAGTATTTTGACATGTTCTATATGAATATCTGTATATTCCGTTTTGTAAGATACGTAGATGGAAAGCATTCATAAACGGACGTAAATAGTCTAATCAGGGAATGTCCGTCATTGCTCCTGACAGTCCCGTCAATGAACTGACGACACAAACCGGCACTGGAATACACTTGAGTTGTTTGCATCTGCCGGTTCATGTCTGTCAGACAATATATATAAAGCGGGTAATTGGCTAACATGCTCATTCAACAACTGAACTCAATAGCAAACTATCAGCTACTCAAGACAATACTGTTTAAATAGTTGTAAAACTTTTACCAACACAAAATGAAGTCCGCTTTCTCCTATATAACCGTCACATTCTTAGGACTGTTGG
>JAAXOA010001452.1:0-15933 GCA_036561885.1 Salina celebensis
ATAACACATAATTATAGGCTTCATGTTCACATATTCATTGAACAAGAAATTCAATTAACATTTATGGCTCGTATATGAATGAGATGATCTAAGGAGTCGTGCCATTCACAATTCATGCCAAAATACAAGTTATATTTGCTACTATGCATTGTTCCGGCTATTAGATCCACGTTTTAGTAGTCTGCCTGGTGCATCTTTTTATCTCATGAATCACACCTTGATGACATTAATGGGATATTAATGCAAAACATTTTTATACTGGTTGGTTTTCCAAGCATTCTCTTTTACTTCTTTGTACTTTGTTTGCTTCAAGTTTGAATTTATTGAGGATAACCGAATTCTTCAGGGTAACATGTTAGTCCGAACTTCGAGGGTCGCGTATAGTACAGCGATGGCAGAACATTATGCATAATTCTAACTAAAATTTCAAACGAAGTTTTAAATATTTCCTCAATTTTGTATCAGCTTCAGCACTGCAAAAATATTTGCACTGACAATGAGTGTGGAGCCAGCAAAAGACTTTGTTGAATAGATATTTTTGGAAGCTATAATTAAAATTGATTATGGTTTGAGTATAATAACAGGTATATATTTAATGGTACGACAGAGTTAGCGTATTTCAAATTGAACCATGTATAGAACTATCACGTTACCCAGGTAACATCAGAGGTCACAAAAGTTTTCCTATCAGGCAGCTAGGTTTTCCGTTGCATATCTTAGAGGCGATACGTGTATCCTACCATCACACAAGGACCTATCAACAAACATTAGAAAACGCTTTCAAATAAAGTAAAGTAACGCATAACGGAAACAACGTCAGATGCACAGATTCTAAAAACGATGTGTGGTCTGCTCTTTTCCCCCTTTAAATGAAGGAAAGAAAAAATCTGTTGATAATGGTGCTGTAATTACAACCTTCGTCAACATAATGTCGTATCCGGAATAATATATTTTGTCACTATACCATAATATTGTATTCCAAACAATGCGATATCAATTCCATGAAATCTATTTATGAATGAATGGAGAAATATAAAAATACAAATTTCAATTATCGTAATAGTTACGGTAATGTATGCATAATGTATATCAATTAAAGCTACCTAAGAAGGGCAAAGTTTCAAAATGTGTCATTTAGTTTTGATTCTTTGATGAAATCAGTTGACAGCTTTGCTTCAGAATCATCCCACTTCGTTGGGGGCGTGCATAATCTTTCTCGGAAAAGAAATTGACATTTTGCTGTGAAAAGAGTATAATTAAGAAACACGGAGACATCATGAGGAATCTTCATCTTGTTGTTGTTATTGCATTCGTTGTCATGAAAACTCACGTAAGAAAATCCGGGACACGTGAAACGGACCTGCGCTCTTGTTAATTTGCGAGGAACCCAGTTTTAGGACCGACACGTGTGTAGTAATGACCTTTCTAATTAATTCTACAGGATCTGCTTGTGTCTGGACAGGCAAAGGAGAAGAGTTGCCGAACAGTGGTTCAGGATTTAACGAAGATGCAATTGGGAGGTATCACGACCTGTACCAAGTCAATGAAGTTCAAGAATGGAAAGGATAAATCAAAGAAGATGAACGTATGAGTTCCCTTTGTTTGCATATTTATTTACGTAAATTTATTATGGCAAATTAATTGATAGCTTTAAAAACCTGTTTTTATATAAAAATTTTAGTGTATTTTAAGATGCGTAATGATGGATGTCGGTATTGTAAGTGATTCAAGCTTACTGTCTACAATAAATGATGGCAATTTTCATCTAATGTATTATTAAAACGGATTTCTAATTTATAAATGGTAGCTAAAAAAGGAGGATGGACAAGTTATCGATGCTGACCAGATCGGCGAATTTATTGGAAAGTTTTTCCCTCCAAGCTTAACGGAACAAGCGAATCGTACATTTTTCCCGTGCATTGATATCGGACGTGAGTGAATTCATGGGATCATTCAGTCACAATAATTTGTCTGATATTTTTAAAAATACTAATCTTACTATTGTTTTATACGGCTTTAGTTACTACAAAGTTTAAAACTCTAGCGGAGGACGAGTTTTGCACCACATATGATCCATTTGTGAAATGCCTGCTTGGAAATATTCCAAATGTGCGTCATTTTTTGTTTTCATTTATGAAATTCTGACAATTTTGATCTAACTTTGGTTTTGTTTTATAGCTCTGCCCCAACTAAGATTTGCTCTTCAGAGCTCGAATGCACGGTGCAAAAAGAAACCTTGCCATTTTATCGATGGCCATTTCGGGTTTTTATAAATATTTTTAATTTGGAATAATTATTTGATGGATAAATAAAAATACATTGATATGTCCTTATTTATTTTGTTGGCTATAACACAATTACGCACGGAATTCTAAATTCATGATTGAATAAAAATGTTTTTCCCGTACACATGTCATGGACAGATTTAAACTTTTTATTAAACGAAGAATGAGAAGTTTGTTAGCTAACACACATCAACTACATTAGCTGCACTCATTATTTATGAGAATCAACGTTTGAAAAAGTCGTAAGACAATAATTAAACCATGAAGTTAGGAGCTATAGGTAGTAAGGGTGAATAAGATTGATAAGAATATGAGTCGCACATTCACGATTGGTTAAGACATTTGTACTTAAACATATCTCCATCAGTATACACCTCTGTGTAAAAAATTTTTAATCGAGAGTGAGTCAGAGCAGAAAATTAACATTTCTAAGTAAAAACTACTTCAATATTTCAGTAACTTTCGCTAAGTATCGTAAAAATACCTTCGCTTGCAACAATATAACACACATACTTCAAAGTATAATAGTTAAAATTAAAATCACAGTTCCATTTTCACAAAAATGAATTCCAAACACCAACTCCGAAATATAAGCTAATGCTATATTGTCAACACATGAACATGATGAAGTCGTTTTGCGTTTCATTTTTTCACACCTGTTTGTCATCTTGAATTAATGCTGCGTTTTAGCCCGATGGTTTAGTACCACAATTAAATGTGGCTTGAAACAACACGTACTTTTTCAAAATAAGTGCACCGTAAAAATATATGTCTATATCTAGATAAGTTTCAAGCATGAATTGTGGTCAGAATACTTTAAACTAAATTGTTGCATGTGTTGTTTCGCAGCACTTGGACAATATAGCACCCAGAGCATTTCGTGAGGGTGATTGCGTACATTGATGGTCATGTCATTTTTATTTTTAATTGCTACTTTGAGACAGAGTCTTCATGGACGAACCATAACCATACCATGAAACTGTTGATTCATGCCGAAATTGAACGTATTTTAGAATAAGCGAATTTCCTAATGCACCTGTAAATACTACTTATCGGGGACCAAACTTTCATGTTGTTTTTTATTCCTATGTTTGAAACTTAGATATTCATATAAAATTATAGTCATTATTAACTAAATTTGAAAGATGTTGCCAAGCCTACTAATCCGTCAACCTTATATATAGCACCCATTCCTGCTGACCTTTTGTATTTATATTTAATACTCTGCAATGTCAAAGTGTCGTCAATCGGTAATCAGTTTCTGGATAGAGTACGGGTAAAGATATTTAGAAAACTAGGAACCATGAGGTTACTCCCTGTAGTTCTAGGAACTTTTGTTGTGCTCTTCGAGATCCATGTTAGTTCCAAAGTTCATAATTATAAAGCATCAGCGTGTCTCCAGACTAGCTAAATGAGTTTGCTACTGGTATTTCAGCATTTTGTACGCAGCCAAGTTCCCGAAAAGAGTTGCAGAGCCACAGTTCAAGACTTGACTAAGTTACAGTTGCAAATTGTCGCGCAATGTGCGAAGACAATGAAGTTCAAGAATGGAAAAGAGAAATCCAAAAAGCAAAACGTAACTCACAGCATCATTCATAATTCATACAACTCTATTAAAACCTTCATTGCCATGACTTGGTTTATGTCTCGGTTAGTGCATCCTGAGATGCGCAATGGTGAAAGCGGAGTTAGTTGGTGCAGACGGACAGGTAACGGCTGACTCCATTGACGCATTGCTTCATAAGTACTGCCCTCCTTCGATGATTGATAAAGCAAACAAAACCTTCTACCCTTGTATGGAGATCGGCCGTAAGTTTTCTAGGTGTAAAATCATGTACTATGCAGACATGTAATTGTTGTGTGTGATCTTGTAGTCAATGAGCCGTTCAAGACTTTGGAGGAAGACCCATTCTGCACTTCGTATGATCCATTTATCAAGTGTTTCATGTCAAAAGCCTCCACCGTAAGAAATCAATGATTTTACTAGCACATTGCTATAAATTTTAAGGAGCCGAAAATTGACCTTTGTTTGTAAAATTTTACAGGTTTGCGACTAATGCGTGTATGTGAGATGATGGCATCGACAATTGTATTGTAAATGGTCTCTTGAAAATTATGTAATAGTATAATTGTGGCTGGGCTGGAACAGATAAATAAAGTTTTTACGTTAAAATTCATATGCGAGTATTTATTCAAAACGATAATTCTTAGTGGTCACTAGTCAGTGTAAGCCTGTGTCAACCGTTGCGCAAAAATACTGTTTTTATCGTTGCTGTAGTGACAATAATTATGACTAGTACGTATACAATAAGCAGCCAAGCTTTAGTATGAAAATCTTTGTTAAGATTTGCTTTGGTTTTATATCGTGGTTTGGCATCTGTACCGATATCTCGCAAATTCATCCATGAATTGTGGTTGTATGAACGCTTGAAATTATAGCCCGATTTTCCACGTCACAAATTTTTATGCTAGTAAACCTCTGGAACTTAGAAAGTAAAAAGAGCGCACATTCCATGGTTATCTGAAAAGGAAAAACCAAAAATGTTGTTAGTAGTGTAAAGTAATCAATACTTCTAAAAGCGTAGAGAGAGAGAGAGAGCAAGTACCAGGCTGCAAGTGATAACAAGTTCTTCCAGATTACTCAAGTAGGAAAATCCAAAGTAACCCGAAATGTCTGTGTGTAGGCATGTTGTAGTTTGCAAAGAGAAGCTGGAAAACAAAATCTCTTGGAGAAATGTCTATATGTAACTTTTTCAGGCCTGCAAGAAAAAAAGTACACTACATTATAATTAAATAGATTCTGATCTTCCAAAATGTAATTGTTTGCAATCACCTCGCAGAAACGCAATACTCGGGCCAATTCTAATCCGTTCTATATCCACTTCTGCATAAGCTTTAGATGAGTTTATATTGTTGCATTCATTGTGATGGAATCCCAGTAAATAGTGTGTCCACATTAGAGTTGCCATCCGTAAGGGAAAGATGCAGTCCTGTCAGTTCCGGCCATAGTTGCCACAACAGCGGTATAATCTCGTCGCTGGGAGAAGTAATGTTGAGATCCGTAACCGAAGGAAAAATTCTTGCGAGACGCTTTATTAAGTTGGGATCCTTAATGTTTATAGGTAACTCCAGCTTCTTTAGGGTAATGCAAGGAAGCCAGTTCACTGTCTCCGAGAAATAGTCATTCCAGTCTAGTTCGTCAGCAAACGCATAGACCTTGAGCTCCTCCAAACTTTTCAAGTATGTCGCGTAGCAAAGCGGTCCGAAAGTTATCTGCGATGTGCAAATCGCTGACCGTGTGAGTTTTCGCAACATTTTCATTACTGGCAGTCTTATGAGTAAATCCTTGGTTCCCATGACTTCATTCAAAGACAATAACTTCAAGAGTATCTCTGTGCAACCAAATTAATTCTTCCAATGACTGACTCTGGACATCTTCAGCTAAGGACTGGAAGCAAAACTCGCGAAGCTTCATACCAGCACGACTCATTTCGATTAAAGCGCACAGAGCGTGCTCACAAAACTTCTCCAAATGGATGACTTTTAAATTCCTATAGTTACCAGATTGATACAAAGCTGACATAATATCCATGGAGTAGTTGTGATCTGTAAATTTGACGAAAGTTAACTTCTTCAAGTTGACAGTCGCTTTAAACAAATCGCATAAAAATCCAGCGTGGCAATTTTGACCCTCCTCTGTTTTAAACTCGACTGTTTCCAGGCAAGCGAGCAAAGGCTCTGGTTGCATCTCAGAATAATAACCTGGCCACCTTGGAAATAAACTTGGATGAGTTGTGACCTTTTCAGGAATTCCTTGACCTTCCAGGCTAAAGCACACCATAAATGGTGCTCGGAGCAAGAGGAGCTCTCGTAAAGAGCAGATGTCAATCTCATGAGGCATAAATTGTACTCGCAACGTATGAATGAATTTCCCGCAAACAATGAAAAATCGTTCTACAAGAGGTTCATTCATGCTCAAGTTGAAGATTGAGTAGTTTCCAAAGGGAATCTCGTGACTGGCTTCCATAATCTTGATAAATTTTCCTAGTCGTGTTGCCAACTTTCCAAATCCCGTTTGACCGAGACATTTGACGGCAACTTTGGATCGCATTTGTGGGATTAAAAACTGATTCCACTTTCGACAAACGAGGCGACATTTTGGGATGTCACGTATCTCTATTTGCTTGAACAATATTTGTAACACCTTCAAAAATTCAAATATAATCTTTAGTTTAAATTCAATATTGCGCTAGTATGAAATTGTATAAACTGGTCATACCAGATCGTTCAACAACGGGTGTACTTTATACTCCAAATTATCTTCAGTATCCATCCTTTCCGATCGTTTTACAGGTAAGAAGTGGAAATGTCAGACAAGTGAAAGTTTCATGGGAAGACTTCAACAGTGCACATTCTTGAGTTTTGTTGGCTCCTCATCGCTACGCGTACTATTAAATCCCAGTGTGAAGGATGTCTCAAAATTAATCTGCTTCCAAGTGGCAATATAGTTTAGAATTTCAGAGTAGACATTGTCAGTTTCTTATACTGCGTATGACAGATAATGATATTGATATACTATGAGATGAATCCCATTGCCTTGAGAACCCCTTTATTTCTGAACATGCATCAATGTTGGAGAGACAACTCCATCATGTGTTATTGAAGCATCTAGGCTGTTAAGCCATAATATCCGCATCTTGTCAGTATATAAACAAACTGGCATGGGTTTCTGAATCTGAAAGTTTCAAGGTTGTTGCGTAGTTGTGTGTTATGAACGAAAAATTGCATTCTTAGTGCAAAGAAAAGTGCATTTCGTACCGCTTCTTATGCGTATTTTCGCACCAGTTTTGCCAAAATATGAAACACAAAGCTTAACTTTGTAAAATAGATGGAAAAAGGATGCCAAATGCCAATTCTATAAAAACCGCACCCGAACTACGTTTTAACTTTTCATACGGTTTATATTCAATAACACAGTAATAATTCGTCATTAAATGTAACAATGCGTTAGGATACATACATATTTGGAACACCATCATAAAAACATTTGTAACAATTAAAATTTCATACTGTTTGAACAGCCGCCCCTCCTCCTCCACCACTACTAATGCTAACACCAATCCGAAGTTTTCTCCCCATTGCTTTAAGCTCGTCGTATCTTTTATCAGCTAAATCAATTTGCTGATGAACCGTTTGTCTGTAAAAGACAACACTGAAGACACACAAGAGGAGAAGAACAGGAACCATTATACTTGTAATACAAATCGCCGGTGTTGTGTCAAATTTGATCCAGGAGAGAAGCACCACATCAATAATGAAGAGACAAATGCTGACAGTATTGGCGAGAAACCAGGCGAGGTCAATATACCAGATAAGATCATCATGCGGAGACTCCTTTGCGATATTGATAGAGTTGAGCTTTGTCACAGCGTCGATGTGTGGAAGCAAACAGGTGGCAATAAGAATAGAAAACATTGTGGTGGACACTAAAAACGCAGTTGTCACTGTGAAGCCCACAAGCAACAGCTCACTTTTGCATTTAGAAACATCCAGCTCCACGGTAGCCACCTAGCCATACACATTCCAATGTTAGTTTCAGAATTACCATAGTTTCAAATAATATTTAGCCTTACCACACTGAAGCCGGCCATTAGGGCAGCCATTTCCGTCACGCCCTTCAGTTTCGCCTTGCTGAGTTGTATCCGCCTCCATATCAGATAGTTGACAGCTTCAATTTCGGGAGTTACCGGAGCTTCTTCCTCGATTTCCAAGTCTGGATCTTCTGGCATATAGACTCTCCCAAATTCTCTGATTTCATGGGCGTCATACATAACCACACTTAATTAAACACTTTTCAGATAACTTTATCCTTCAACTTTCTGAGATTTTCACTACTAAATGTCTTCAGCTGGTTGAAAAGTATAATTTTTTCTATGTAAATATCATTCTATTGGCGTATACTTTAGGATTCACCGAATAAGGTTTCTAATTGTTACAAGATATTGAGGCAACCGCATTATTACTGGCCCAAGTAATACAATATTCTTTTATGTTTCAATCAACTAATCAAATGGAACCCATTTACATGTACCTTTTAAAACATTATCCACACACAATAACCCAAAAGGTTTGTTTTGCGGTTAAACAGAGTGCAAAAAATAGTTTTTATACATAGCACACGGCTTGCTATGATTGTTTGATTAAGTTAAAAGAGTGAATCTTTTCCATTTTATAGTATGCAGCTGTTTCTCTGTATTCAGTTGTGCAATAACTGGCCATCCTTGCATGAATTGTAGATGTTGAGAAGTTTAAACCGTTTCTTGAAGCTCTCACGTTGAGTCAAACTTTCAATATGTTCAGCATGTGAAAGAAAACAAATGCGAGAAGCTCAAATTGCTTGTTTTTTTTGTCTTCGTTTACAAATGTTACAAAACCACATACACTGTGATTTGTTTTTATCTCCTGTACGTAATACGTAATAGTAAATGGAAGAAACTCGGTTTGTCAGAGTCGTTATCATTTGGGAAAGAAGCTTCATTTTAAAAATGCCATGAATGCACAAAGAAACTGCTCTGGGAAAATGTGCTAATGTGTGCATATAAAAGAAACGATGCAAAATTCGACCTGCGGATAATCTTCACGCTTGATGTTATTTCAGGAAAGCCTCCTTTCACATAGAGAAAAGGATTTGGGAATAAGTGTCATAATAAATTACCTTTGTGATCAACCGCGATAGAACTTTTAAGACAATTACATAAACTTGTTAAACGCCTAGAGTCGTTGCGTTTTGTGACGGAAAAGCGGATATCGCTGTCGTGTAAGCTACGGAGAAATGCTGTAGGAGGATAAGTGTCACCAATGCAAATTGAGCTTTTTGTTTACTTGAGTTCCAAATTCAAAATAGTCTGCAATGCTTCCAACATAAGGATTATCAATTACATAAATGTAATCTATTCTATACCAATAACAAACAACTGAGTTTGATATGGAATGGTGTTTCTTGGAACGAAATATATTATCTTTCAGTGCAGATCCCTTTTAAGGAGAGTAGCATGATTCTGTCAATTGACAGGCAATTTACATGTCCCATTTGCGCAAACTTTTCCATAAAATATACTCAAACTAAATTGTGCATGCATAAAACATATTTTTCGCAATGATTGCAACATAATTTTCAAATACCAAATGAGGCAAAAAATAACTGCATCTTTGATAGCAATTTAGCAATAATAATTACCTTAGTACAACATTGCCCCACTGGCCCCACTAGACTTTTTTATTTGGCATTATTCCATACTTACACTTTAACCAAGTCCTCACTGGATGAGCGCAATACTAATCATTTTTAGCAAGTTTCCTATGAAAATTTACAATTATGTAAGATAGGTTTCATTGAGATCGCTACTATGGGTCATAAAAGCCAATTTACTTATATAAGAACCATTGCAATTGAAAATTTGATATTATCGGTTCCATCGCATCATGATATTATATGATAGACAATTCCCCTCGAGTTTTCGACTGCCAACAATATGCACCCGCTTCTTACTCAGCGCCCTCGCTAGATCGTTACAGTTTCCCTTGGTTTCATCTATTATATTGATCAAACCTCACAGCTTTACATTGGACCATTGCTTGATCTTTTCATTACAATCCTGATTGTATGTGTTTTATAGAAAGATTTTATGCGATATACGTGCGTCTTACAATTAGTTGATTTTCACGTTCTCTCTTGGCCTGTTCAAACGACTACTGGGTGTGATCGCGGTTTTTAACGGACTCTTCTAACCGACCTCGAAGAACGGACGGGAACCATACGAGTTTAGCAACATGGCTGGCTCCAAGCAGATTTCAGTTATGATGAAGGACCTCGGCTGGGGATCCGGGTTTCGATTGCCAATTGCAAATGACGAGAACAAAAGACTAGAGGAAATTGTATGACATTCATTTGACATTTCAAGAGCAAAACCTGACTTAGCTTTACTTGCCAAACCATATTTATACTTTTCCTGAACCAATCACAGCTCGAGGCCAAGCAATCCAAATTAGTGAGTCTCACTTTGGAACTGCAAGAAGTGACTGGCGCTATTGAGTCATCGGCTATGTTTACGAAAAACTTGCAATCTAAAATCAAACACACAAAAGTAAGTTGTAAGCTTATCATTTGTATATTCATGGATGTTTGTTTACTAAATATTCATGAGAAACGTATTTTTGCTTTTCTAATTACTCCAGGATGTGGAAGTCGCAAAACGCAGCCAACTTGAGCAAGAAAAGTTATTACTTCAGCAAGTAGACCGCGACCGGAAGAGAACCGAGGACGACATTCGGAAAATGAACCATAAAATACGCTCACTCCAAGATAGCAATAAAATTAAAGAAGCGAACGTCCTCCGACGAAAAGATGATCTATCTGAATTAGTTGAAATTATCCAATTTGATAAGAAAGCTATTACTGCGTATGAGGAGAAGTTTGCCAAAGAAGATGCTTATACTTTCGCTTATTGAAGAATTTAAAGATACTGACAATGAGAAACTTGAGGTAACAACTTTTTAAATTCTCTGAGACATGCAAATGCAAAGCCAAGTTGTAAAAATAAAAAAGCTTCGTAAAACACACCTAAGGTAATTGATCCTATTTAGAAATGCGGTAAAGAATACAAGCTACTTGGAGAAAAGATTAAGACAGAACGTCTTCATCTGGATAAAGTGATTGTGGACACAAACGTAATGGAGGAAGAACTCCAAGGACTAGCGAGGCGTTTTAGGAAAGCTCACGCTGGCAGGAATCAGAGTATTGAAGTTTGGAAAACGAACTTTAGACGTGCTAGAAGATCGTGACGAAGAAATGTTGGATTTGAGCAAGGTAAGAAAAGAGAATAAAAGTGTCCACCGTAAAGTTTCTTGTTTAGCATAAAAAGTTTACTGAGACCATGTTTTCGGCAATATCCTAGGCCTACGGTGAGACTGCATTGGCGTTAAACGAAAAATCTGGTATTTTGGAAAAGCAAGAAGGCTTTTTAAAGATTGTTCAGGGTCAGTCTAAATGTTACCAGTATCAGCTAAAACAATTGGAACGACAAATGGTGCATACAGCCCAATTGAAAAACCGTACACAGGCCGAGATTGACGAGAATGAAGTTGCTGTTGGCGAATTGGTTGCATACATATCAGCCACAGACCGGAATATTAAATCAATGCAAACCAAACTGAATAAGTTATCATGTGACAATGACTGTTGGCAAGAAAAGTTAGATGCTCTCAACGAGGAAATGGAGTACTTAAGGACCAAGTGTGAGTCACTGTCAAAGGAGAAACTTTCATCTAAAGAGCAAACAAATCAGCTCATTGAATTTCTCGAGCAGGAGGAAAAGAAAGGGGAAATCTTGGGGAAAGAATTACTCAAGCAAACTACAGCCAAAGCTCAGCGAGAAAGTCAAGTCCACAATATTTCGGAGGAAATCCTGGCAATGGAACACGAAGCCAAAAGTTTGAAACTGGCTATTAGCAAAACCGTCCAAAACTACAAAAAAGCAAAGAATTTCGTAAGTTGCATAATAAACAATCTAAGTTTGCTGTGACTTCAAATTGAGAATATTTAACTTTGTTACAGCAATTAAGGAAAGAAACTATTATCTATCGACTTGACCTGAAGGTTTCGACTCTTATGACGAAAATAGAGCGCGTAGAAAACCCTTATGGTGCCATGAACGAAACCGAGTATTTTCAAATCAAACACCAACTTGAGTCCCTAAAGAAAATCTTTGCGCAGCAAATGCAGGCGGAGAAGTCGATAGTTTCCCATATTCGTCACGTAAACCAAGTGGCCATCATGTGCAGTAAGGAAGTGCAACTTAACAAGGTTATCAATTCAGATTCCAAGGAAAAAGCTGGAAGAAGTTGGACAATTAATCCGAAAGTATGTGGTAAATGATATGAAGCAGTTGTGGTTTCAAAACAAGCCAGTATAAAACTTTTTTTTTCATGTTGTAGAATTAGCAAAGAAAGCGATCAATATGATGAGGAGAAGAAGGAACTAATAGTGAGAAACTCGCTGCTCCAAGTTCAATTACGTCGAATGGCGGAATCAGTTGTTGACTATGAATCAAAAATGTACGATTTGGAACAAGAAAGGCTTACAATGAAAATGGTAAAAATGGAAAATCATTAATGTTTTAAATACTCTTTCAAACAATTCATATGTGTACAAAACTTAATTGATGCTTTCAGAGTGTGAAAGAAAGGAAAATAGATATTGAGAAACAAGCGTCGCTTTTGAAACTTCTGAAGCACGAGCTGATGGAAGAGTGTCACAAAACGAGAGCGAAATGTCATGCCGTGTCGCAAGACATAAAAGGAGAAAGAAAAATAGATATTGAGAAACAAGCGTCGCTTTTGAAACTTCTGAAGCACGAGCTGATGGAAGAGTGTCACAAAACGAGAGCGAAATGTCATGCCGTGTCGCAAGATATAAAAGGGAAGAAACAGAAGTATGAGGCGGTTATGGGGCAAATGTGGGCGGTGACAAGCTCAAAAGATGATACCGAGTCTGTTCAAGACGGGTCTAATCGTTCCGAAGCGTATTTCATTATCAAAATGGCACAAGAGAAAGAATTTTATAGACAGTAACTGCTCAAAACTATGGAATTAAAATGTCATTATTATGGTATTGTTACTTGATACTGTTTGTGCTTTGTTTTAGGGAAGGCGACAAGTGGGACGAGCGGGTGAAAGAAGCAGAGAAAGTGCTTGAGGGTCTTCAAAACACACTAGCATTGTTAATGAATAACAATGAAGTTTTTAAAGAAAGTTTAAAACCTGTTACGGATGAAAGTAAGAAATGAATGGAACAAATGAGATTAGCTGTCCAAGGAACACTGAAACTAATAATAAAATGTGTATTTTTTCTTCAAGCTGTTGAAGGTCAAAAACTCAAAGGATTGAAGCAGCAACAAATGGAGATTTATCGGACAATAAAGTTACTGAAGGATGAGAGGGAGAAACAAACCAGAAGGCATCTTCAAGTTCAGCTAAACCTAGATAAAATGTTAGGCCTTCGAGCGGAACACGAGCACCAAATGCTCGAAAGACAATATGAACTCCAAAAACTCATCTTAGAACTTAAAGGTCAACAGGAGAAAATTGACCGTGCAACACTCCAGGCAAATCGTCTTGTGAAGAAACTTTCAGAGTTGGACAGTTTGGATGCAGACTTGCTGCAAACAGATTTACGGCTGAGAGTAACTAAAGAAAAATACGAGGTATTTTAGTATGAATTAGAAAATCATTGACAGAATATTTATATGATTCTATTTTCTTTCTTAGTATGCTGTCCAAACCCTTGAGAAGTTGTTACAATGTTTTCCTAAACTAGTACCCGACACAATTGAATTTCTTCAACAAAAGGGAATGATGGATTTGGCAATGCGACTTTTTCAAAAGTCGTCTGCTGCTCCATCGCCATATCACTCTGGCAGAGCTACTCCACAATCACACAAAAACTTTATGCACGTTTCAAAAGCAAAAGATATTGGTGCTACCGCAAATCCAAATTCGATGCAAATGTTACAAAATATTAGTCAAGGTGTTCGTAGGTCGTCTGGAAACCCTTCCAATAATCCCTCTCAGTCCGATGAGTAAAAAAGCTACCAGTAGTAAGAGAGAAAGTGCTGTATCTTTTGGAGAATTAAGACAGGCCTTGCATGAAGCAGTGGAAGAACAAAAGTCACTCGGTACGGGAAAGTCAGAGAAAGAATCAATGACGAGCAAGGGGACCAGTATCACAAGGTCAACATCTTCTGGGAGCTCCAGTCATCTATACCGGTAAGTTTAAAACGTTTCACCTTCATTTAGTTTAATTTTCATGCAAATTAACGAACTCTTTTCCTTATAGGAAAAGTTTTTCGGAAGCGCCCGCTCGCGATGATTAGTGAAGAGCACCAACAAGTGTTTTCATAAATTATACATATTATATTTTTCGTGGATTTCATCATTTGGGTTGTCAGAAGTAATTTTCATATTCATATGCATTAATGTATGTATTTTTCACCGTGAGCCTACGTGCACAGTTCTTCGTTCGATAATTGTACATGAAGTACCAAACATTACCAAATAATAGTAAAGCAGCGCTATTTAATTCAAAATGGCAACGTGCAGTATTTTAATTTTCTTTTTACAACTTCTCACTCAATTATGTATTGTATATAAACAAGCAGTATTACTGCCGAGATCTTGACGAGTAGGAACTACGTAACTGTTGACAAAAAACCAAAAATATTATACATTAAAAACTTTTGGCGACTTGAACAGGATTTCACTCCCAGCTGTGTGGGACCCCTGTCAACCACGTCTAGCTATTGACGACATTGGTGATCGAAACCAGCGTCTTGGATTGCCCCACCCAAGATATTTTTCATCCCGTTTCACTTTTGCATAATTGACAGATTCAATTTCGCTGCTAACCTTGTTCTTCCAATGATCTAGAATAAAATCACTTCCTCGCTCTGCCACCATTATAGTAGGAGCATGGGTGTTTGCTGATGTTACAAATGGAATTACACTTGAATCAATAACACGCAACCGCTTAGTTCCAATAACTTTTAACTCTGGATCAACAACTGCATGGGGTGAACCATATGCTCCCATACTTGCCGTTCCAACGTAGTGATGGAATGATAACGTAAAGTGTCTTGCCAAGCACTCCCAATACGCAAGCGTTCTGAAACTTTTGTGCTTGCATGTTGGAAATGAGATAGGGGGCAAGGATTGCACCAACTTTAGACATTGACGGCGCATTTTCGGCAATATATAAGGCACGTTGCATTGCTAGGAATTCAAAAATACAAAAACTTAAGCTCTTGTATACTATCTGATGCGAGGGAGTTCTTACCATCTACAACAACCGAAATATCTGTATTTTCTGGATCCTCAAAATATTTTGGGTCAATAATAGGGTCGTCTGTATAGTCAGTCGAACGTAGCTGAACTATCCCTCTGGATTTCGGGCGACCGTAATTGATCAGTAAGAAGAACGCGTCCCTGCCAACAGTAGGTTTTAAAAATTCAGTCATAACATCTTCTCGCATGTTGAATCCACGGGCTAGGCCCTCAGCTAAACCTTCGCTGACCCCGACTGGGGAAAATCCGACTTGTACGTCAGGCCACTCACTCTCTCCAGACATGACTGCGTGGGCTGACGGCCAAAATGCGTGAGCAACTGGAAATGGAAGGGCTAAGGGTCCTGTTCCATTGTATAAAAATTCTAAAGCAGAGTAATAGTTGACATCTCGATCAGCCAAAAAAGACAGTGGCTTTTCAAGCAAGATGGGTCCAATCATTGTTCCAACATGATCCTGCAGCGAATGCCCAACAGGCAAGTTGATACGACAGGGTATCTAAAAACGGACAATGGACAATTTTGCATTTTGGATTACGATGTTTGCATAAGCTATTTAGTTTTTACCCCCAAGCTCCCTAAATGATCTTCAGGTCCGATTCCACTTTGTAACAGTATTTTAGGTGTGTTTATAGCTCCACTGCTTATGATAATTTCTTTTCTTGCTTTAACAATTCCAATTTTGCCAAATCGCTCATAACGTACTCCATACGCCTCTGCCGATCCATGATGAAAAAGGACCTTTGGGAAACA
>JAAXOA010001453.1:0-15933 GCA_036561885.1 Salina celebensis
CGACGTCGACGTCATTTAGGAGCTGGACATTTCCGGAGGATGGCGGAGGTGATGGGGTCGTTGTTGACGATACAAAAGCAGGAGCGGGAGAAGCCACTTGTGGAGGCGGTGGTGGGGACGTTACCGGAACTTGGAGGTGACTCGGTTTGTAAAGGTGCTCCACACCTGGAAAGGCAAATAAACAAAATTTACTTGATAAATTTGTAATTAACATTCTTTGCTTTAATTGCAAATCTTACATTCGTCAGCGCTGGCTTTCCTCATCACGTCGGCAATCGATCCATGGAGGAGTTGTCATCTTTCCCCGAAACACCGCCTCCCTGACTGGATCCTCCTAAGAAACCTTGAGAACTTCCTCTAGCCGGCCAACTCCATTAAAATCTGTTTCTGCAGAACCTCCAACTCTTGAATCATATGTGTCAAACTGTCCATCACCCGCACACACTCCCCACCAACTGACACTTTAATCTTAGTATATTCATCAGCCTACTCGCCGCCCACTCCAGTCCTCCGGTCAGTTTTTTTCTCAGAATTGCTCCGGGGTCGATATCCAAATGTTTGAAAATCTTCTCCATAAAAACTCCAGCACGGGACCTGTTCATCTCCTCCAGAAGCATGGTCGCCACTCCGTTCTCCACATCGTCTAGATCAATTATGGGCTGAGACTTTGGAGGAGTCTCCTCCAAAGAGAAGAAACACGTGGATTTTGTATCCAGTGATGTGAAAGCTAGCGAATCTTCACACAGAGCCATCTAGCGCCAACTTCGCCAAGTTTGTGAAGGTAGTGCGACGCTAGTACGGGGTTGACTCTATTTACCTGAGTATATTCTACCGTGCTACTACTATTGTCTAAATACACGAACTTGGTTACTAGCAATGTTTCTAATTTCGTTGAGATATATTAATATCGGGAAACATGGTTGTCGCCAAACAGCTACAGTAGCAGAACCTTCAACAATACTGAATGATAACGCCATAGTTTTGGACTACAAAGATATATCTATACTTATAGACAAGTTGTATCAATTCAAAGCAAAAAATAAGCCTGTAAGCAAAAAAACATATGGTGAGGTAGATTTTTAAGCGTTTGCTGGTTTTACTTTTCACGCTCAGATATATCATTCACTGGCTTCATACGAAATTCCATAAGTTTTAAGCTAACGAATTTTACACAGTTCCCGGAAGCTGGCCTTTAAGCAAATCAACAAGGGTGGCAAGATCATTGTGGAATCTGATTTGTGTAAGACTACAACTGCAAGTTCCTTAATAAAAACTTGAAACGTAATCAATAAACAAATTTTGGTAATGGTATCTGTAAATAATAGTGTATATTTTCTTACGTAACTTACCAAGGAAACAGAGGATTACACATTTGTCTAGTTTGTCATCAGAGCGTTTAGAAGTACATAGCTCCTGGAAACCAATAAAAGCACAACATATTTCATTTTGTGTAAGACATTTCAAACTTGAGTTGATTTACTGAAAACAACTTACTTTTGAAAGTTCAGTTTTCAAAAGACTTCAAATTGTTTTCAAATCTTCTTTAAAGTCTTCAAGAAAACAGTCCGTCTTGAAATACATGAAATTTTACCTTTCAAACACAGCTGACACCATGTTACGCTTTAGAATACCTTATTGGGTCATACACTATTATTCATGTGAACATTGCAAATACTGTCAATCCGTAGTTAGAAACCCAGGCAGGAACAAGAGTAGTACTGGTGGCACAGTTTAACATGAGTATGTATCAAACTGGTGCGATACAAGCACCAAAACGAACGTCCGTGTTTTTCACTGCGCTTTGTCTGAAAGCGTAGTTAAATCTCGTGCATATGAAATATCTTTACGTCCACACTCCCACTTTATATACATACATTCAATGGATACTCCCAGTTAAACAGGCATATAAGTTACTCTTGGGTATCTAACATCAACAATCACCATTTGAATGTAACTCTACACACTTTCGTCTTAGATACATTCGCCTGCATGCGTTTGCTGGGTATACTACTAACATCTATGCAGTATTCTATGTCTAGGAATACTTTTGCAACACTTAAGTAAATTGCCAAAGAGATCGTTAGACACTGTGTTATCGTTGCTCTACTTTATGTAATCAGACGCTATGCCCTGTTATAAGTACATCCAAACAAATATATACGCAGTTGCAAAAACGGCTGTTGATACATACGTAAGTATTAAGACTGTATTTTACCTCTTCACAAAATTCTAAATTGCCACGTAGCAATAAGTTGATAATTACGCAATACTGAATCCTGTGTTTGACAGTTGTCTTAAGTACGTGCACTCTCGGTTTAACGGTTAGAATTTATTTCTGCTGACAGAGTGAACAGCTAGGCTCCAGATAGGAGTGGAAATCCTTAATAAGGCGTAAGTTTATAAAGTAACTATTAAACAATTATTGAATATTGTGTTCTTGCAACAGCTGCTTCCAGATTATTGGGTTTCAAAGAAATGTATTTAAATATGGATTTGTTCTTTTCTTTTTATAGGGAAAAATAATTCTTGAGAGCTTGGACCCGATACTGCTTTCTACAATAAGGTAAAAAAACTGCTCAGATTCTTGGCTTACAATGAAAAAATTAATATTTTGTGCTTTGCGGCAATTGAAACTTGCAAAATACGGGATTATTAGTTTTTTGGAAGTACGTTCAGTTAAACAGGTTCAAGGAAACATGAAGGCATATGTTCACAGTTTTGTGCTTGAACACATTGGTTTAGGGGTCCTATTTAAATGTCCCCATTCAGGATTTTTTGTGCATCACCCTATGCAGTAAATTTGAATTGTGAAGCGGCCATATGTTAAAGGCCAGCTGGTTTAAAAACTTTACTGACCATCCTGCCTCTTAAGACGAAACAGTTAAGATATAAAATCTATTAACGAAACTCAATATGGCATCTGGAAATATTGTATCTCGCATGTGGTTGTCGACAATATTTACTATGTAGTTTTAACGTTAACCAGTCAATAGTGTTATCTGCCCGTTGTTAAACAGCGTCAAAAATACATTTAAAAAAAACATGATATGCAGATAAGACATTGCGTAAATGTGATTTAGTAGTTTGATTACTTTTACTCTTAGCCTGTTTCTTATTCATTTTTCCGATGTAATTTTGTAAACCTTGGGCTTGAAACTACCACGTTACGGTGTATCTAGTATGAATTACTTATAGAAAATAGAACGAAACTGACACTTACGTTGTCCTGTAAAATTTTCAACCAAAAATTCGCTTGAAAAGCTAGCTGCTTGCAACTTTTTTTGATTTCGAAACACAATATGAAAATGTGGACTCGCCACATTATTAATCAGGTTTAAAACAGTTGGTATATGTCATCTGGACTTTTGAAATCACATGAGCCCAGAGTGACAGATTTGCAGTAAAGCTACTTCATTCATATCCTTGACTTATTGTTAACAAAAGAATTTTAGTTGCATTTGTATGAGTCGCTTGCCTGTACAAAATGTAACTGGTAATTGATATTTGAATATTTCCAAATTGTTCCAATCTTAAACAGCTATTACAAATCGTAATTGTACTCTATTGGAATATATGCATATGCATGTGTACTTACGACTTATGCGGGCATCTGTAGTGATAACCATGTATCCAGTCGAAAGCTTTTTGAACCCTAAAATATAAAAGAATATTAGCAATACATAACGGAAATGCTACGAACTAAAATACAAATTTTGACGATATTACCTCTTAACTAGCTTCCCTGCTTCATCCTGCTGTGGCTTTGACAATCGTATATTGGGAAGCTTGCATCGTTGTTTATTCCTCTTTCGACGCTGTGTTATAACGAAACAAATCCTGTCTCTCAATAGAGAGAGTGACTCTTTGAAATCTTCATTTATTAATCAGAGTAATACTGTAGGTTTATATCCTAGGAACTTTTGAATATCTTCATGGTTTTAAAACCTTGCGATACTTCAGATAACATTGTCAAGGATTACTTCAGATGAGCTTGCGTCATCCTCAGGATACTAGAATCTAGCAGACAAAATAAAAAGGAACGAATTTTGCAACGGAATTGGTTCTTACGATATAGCCGATTCTAAAAATGTCTTTATCCTACTACTACATTGCATGCTTGCAATTTTTCTTACTTCGTGGATATATTTGTATAAATGGAAAATTGCAATTTCATGTTCAAATTAAAAATATTTGACTGTAAAGGGCTTATATAAAAACTATTTATAAGGTTAACATTCATGTTGAAAAATACCTACAGTACCGAAAGTTTTAAAAAATACCGAGTGATAACACCATAGTTTTCGACAACAAAGATATAAATATAGACAAGCTATTTGAATTCAAACACAAAATCCGTCTTTGAGTAAAAAATGTCAGGGGAGATAGATTTTTAAAGGTTTGCCGTTGATAGTTAGATTTATCAAGCTACAAAAGTTCATGTGCTGAGGAACTTTGCACAGTTCTCGAAAGCTGAATTTTACCCAAGTGAACAAACAAACTACGTCTAGTGAACTAGTGAACAACGTCTAAGACCACAATTCGAGGCAAATTCATCATAATTTTTTAAACCGTATTGAAGAAACAAATTCATGTTATAATATCTATAGAATATCGTATATTTTCTTACGTTACTTAAAAGGAAACAGATGATTAAAAGCTTGTGTATGTGTACTTTAGTCATCAGAGCTTATAGAAGCACGTAGTTCCTCGAAACCTAAAAGAAAAACATATTGAATTTTGATTAAGAATGTGTAAGCTTAAGCCGATTTATTATAAAAACTTACAATTGAAGCATGGTTTGAATACACGCCTTGAAGTGTCTTTAAAAGTCCTCATTAGCTAAATGAATTAAACTTATCTTCTTACAAAGAGCGAATCAATCACTTACAAAAAAATAACAAAATATTTCCTAATTAGTGGCCCAATTACAGGAACCAAGTAACCAGACTCTATTCATTAACAGCATATCTTGGAGTATTAACCTGCAAACACAGCTGACACCACGCTACATTTTAGAATTCTTAATTGTGTCATGCAGTGTTATTCATGTGATCATTGCTAATAATATCACTTCGTTGTTAGAGATACACGCTGTAACCTGCTTTGTTGTAGTAGTACTGTTGCGACAGTTTAGCATGAGGATGTATCAAATCAGTACGACACTTGCACCAAAATGAACGTTGGTGTTTCTCGCTGCGTTTAGTCTGAAAGCGTAGAACTACCGTTGTACATATTTAATATTCACAATATGTTAAATGCTTTGATAATCTGCGCTGCTCTACATGTATTTAGAGAACCAAAGTGTATTTTCCTTTTTGCCTATGCTTGGTAAATGCACCAAAGGGAAAATACACTTTGGTTCTTCCACAGATATAATACTCTCAAATAACTACATTCAAACAAATATATAAGCAGTTGAAAAAACGGCTGTTGATGCATATGTGAGTATTAGGACTGTATTTCACCTTTTCACAATAGGCCACATTTGACACGTAGCAAACAGTTGATGATCACGCCATACTAATTCCTATGTTTGACAGTTGTGTTCGTGAGCTCTTGGTTAAAGCTTTACAATTTGTTTCTTCTTCAAAGTGAACAGCTGGATTCCAGATAGGAGTTGAAAATCGTGATAAATCGTTAATTTGAAAAGTAACTATCCAACAATTATATATTACTGGTTTGGCCACAGCTGTTTGCAAAGTAATAGGTTAATTGCTTCAAGGAAATGTGTTCAAATACTGGTTTGGTATTTTCTTTTATAGGGAATATACCTTCTGTAGACCTTGGACAAGATACTGTTTTCTACAATAAGGTAAGATTGTAAGTTTAATATGAATCAGAAGATGTTAGAACTTTTTGTCTTGTATAAACAAGCCAAATTAGGGATTATTGGGAGAAAACAGAACAAGTCCTCTATGAAACATGAAGGCATATGTTCACAGATTTGTATTGTGTCAGTACGGTTTAGTGGTCCTATTTAAATGTTCCCGTTTAGGATTTTTTGTGCATCACCCTATGCAGTGAATTTGAATTGTGAAGTGGCCATATGTTAAGGGCCAGGGGGCCTAAAAAAATTACCGAACGTGCCTCTTAAGACGAAAAAGTTATGATATAAAATCTATTAACGCAACTCAATATGGCATCCCGACATATTTTTTGTAGCTTGCGGTTGCCTACAATATGTACTATGTAGTTTTAACGTTAACCACTCAATAGTGTTGTCTGACCATCGTTAAGCAGTGTCAAAAGTACATTTTAAAAAACAATGTTGCATGAATCCTCTTGGGAGAATGACACTTAATCAACATCTGCAAACTTTGACTTTTGTGTATCGATATTAGCGTTTTTTTTGTAAAACTAAAACTATCAAAATTGCTTGGTGTGTATCGAAAATGTAGTGTACAAATCTAGTTTAAAAGAGAGTCCCAAATGACTGATGTCCCAAGGTCCATTTTACTTTCGCATTTTTATTACGTTGTCGGCTGAGTTCGAAAAAGGCAGGCGTGGTTTGGCCTATTTTAACGCTTATAAAGCAAACTCTCGGTTAAAAATCATCTCTGTGGGAGACTAACAAATCTAGTTTATTCCTTACAATGGTTTGGCCCTCATTATAACCTTATTATTCAGCATATAGGGAAACAAATGAATCTATTAAAATGTCCAACTCAATCTTGAGGTCCTTTTACAACTCGCTGCCATTAGCTTTTAAAAGCTATATATATATGAAGCTGATAACGTTAAACAATGTAAAAGTTTTATCGCGGTTAAAGCGATGTCCAAAATACAGATATGATATGAACCAAGTTCAGCTCCGTAATCCATACACAAGTAGCTACTGCTACCTCTATAGTCGGTATTTACAATGCACCAAAATTCCGAATTATTCTTATTACAATGTTACGTTCCACATGCATTACGTAATTATTTGCCATCTTTGCTTCCAAGTAACTCCTCCAACTCAGTCTTTTTATCGTAGGCCATTTAGATAAAGTTGTGTTTGCAGCCTTGAAAACTCAAGCAAAGAATTAAATAGGTTCAATAGGTGATGCTAATGATGTGAGTTGTGATGATACACTTGACATTGACATTTTGTATGACTAACTGTTACTGATTAACTAAAGAATACCTGATTATGACTCTTTTTTATACCTAAATGTTATACTGATTTGTCTGTGTACTGTATGCAAACAATGTTTCGGTTTATGAATGCTTTCACTGTATGTAAAAAATTTCTTGTGACTATGTAATTGTGATCAAAAGTCTCAAATCGCTTCAATTCGATCACTTCATTTGTTTTGCATGCTGCAAGGCAGATGGCCAGCACGCGTTTTGGTCGCAAGCAGTGACAGGACGGGTATACTGCCTATATTAATCTTACATTGCATTAGCCAATAGGATTTTTTAAAACTTTAAAGCGATTTATCTCAAAATGCTATATCCATTCCAAACATTCTTTTTCGCCAAAAATATATTTTTTGGACGTTTTACCAGAATTCGTTGAAAAATGTTTGGAATGGACATAGCTTTTTTGTGCGGGGTAACGTTCCGGGGAGGTAGGGGTAAACAAAAAATTATTCAGACACAACATCCAAAAGACGACGTTTGAAAACGTGTACTGAAGATTCCTACTCCTCCAGAGTTATATCCTTACTGTTTAAAAATGCGGTCAAAGTCAATTTTACATGCAAAACGGTTGTGCATGCGTTGGTGCGATCTGAGTCAAAAGCCCTTTGCCATGTATGGGTTCATTTAATGACAATAAACTATTATTATTATTATTATTGTAGTAAGGTTCCATATGATATACCATGTTAACTTTTATAATGTTGTTTTAATGAGGGATATCCGTTTTCCTATTTTGTTTTTGTTTAGAAAAAGATTTTAGTTTTGAAAGAATCGAAACAATAATAACAGAGCTTGGTGAACAGGGCTGCCATAATCCATATACTGGTAATTTGTCGAACCTGCAATTTTTTTCTAATTATAGAGCCTTCGCACTTTTAGCTGGCGTTTCTGACCTAGAATACGAGAAATCAACCGAATCGGTTTTACAGATTCCGATTCAAAGGATTTGTTTGAATACGTTGAAATGTCAATATTCGTCCTTGTAACCTTCAGCTTAATTTGTAAGTACATAGAGGAACACCCATACACTTACTCATAAAAATATTCAGTAACATTTTGATTGTGAATCGTAACAATTTTTGTTTTTCATTTAAACAGGCGTGAGCGATTCCATCCTCCCCAACAAGACTGCCCTGGAAAGAAGTAAGACTCTTGTTGTTTTATTGTGAAACTCGACCCAGACTCGTGAAATTTTCTTGTGTATCCAATGAAGAAATATTTTGGCAGTGTTACTAGATATCAGACTTGTTATATAAAATTGGATATTAGACTTGTAGCCATTGCCTCCGGTAGCTAAGTCACGGACCCTTTGCCTGTTCCTAATTTCCGGTTCTTATCAAGGCTTTTAGCTGTACTAATTTAGTATTCATTATAGAGGCTAGTCAAGAATGTTTAGTTTTTAAACTTATACTTAAGTATTCCACGAAGATAACGGGCAAGGGTTTAGAAAAAATCCAGGGATGGGTTTATGAGAATTTGTGAGTTTACGGAACTTCAGTTTGGTAGAAATTTATCGCAAGTCGATTGAAAATTTTACTTGTGTAGATGCGACAAGTGTATTTGTATGTAGGCCACAAGTGTATTTAACAGAATGTTGCTCACTGATATGAACATGAGTAAGATAACTAGGTTTTATTCGTATGACTGCAAAAATATTGGAGACCAAAAATTAGTATTTTTTATGCTTTCGGTTTTAAAATTAACCACTTAATTTGTTTGATTAATTGAGAAAATTTGTTTTGCCGTCTAAAACGCACATTTTAAGATAAAGTTAAGTAAGGCATCAGACTCACCGCACTATTGACGCCGTAACAACAACAAAAAATGTTGTATGACAAAAAATATCGCGGTTTTCCGCTAATAGCACGGAACCCTTGGACGCTTTTCGAAAGGTTATACTAATAAATAATTTGTCCAAAATTATTTTAGGTCGCGTCAAGCGAGAAATAGGGATAAACGACAATTACGACGAAGATTACGAGTATTACACGGATGACACGGATTACCGTGCAAAAGGTACCGCCTACTGCTTTATTCATTTTATTCTCTTGTAACAAAGAGGTTATCTGAATGCTTGTAGTGTCATTACACTGACATGACCAAGTATATAATATTCGTCTCAACAAGTGATTTACATTATTTGAGACATTTGCGATTTATTGTATGTGGAATTTATTTTTTGTAGGTTCAAAATATTCATGGAAGTGCCGTGAATGTTCTACTGGGGATGGTATCTATCACAGAGAGAACGGTTCTTCTACTTTATATTGCGATTTAGAAGCCAAACGGAACAATGAGCGGTATCCTTTTGAATTTTGTAAGTAAATACCTTGAGATTTGATTGGCGCGTGGTACCAGAAAAGAATTACCCGAGCACTACACACGATGACATTACAGTTAAACAATGGCCGAAGTGGGTTTCAATTTGAAGGTCTAACAGGTTTCGTTAAAGAATGATAAAAATAGTTTCTTCCACTTTCCGCTTTTCAGCAGTTTTTTTCAAAGATAATATGAAAAGCATCCGGTTTTACAACCCATTTCAAGAAACGAAAACATTTTTAATACAGGGGTTCTAAAAATTGACGTCCGTTTTGATAATCCCTGCACTGTAAAGCATACGTATGTTTTTGTGTTTAAAAAATAACATATGATAGTTTACCTAAACAAAAATTATAAACAAAACAACGAAATTAAAACAACACGAGTGCAATTATGTGTATTTTGTCGCTGGAATGTTTTAATTCATTATCAACGCAGAGCCCAAAACGGTTCCATTTGTCGTTTGTTAGTGTTCCTACCCTCGTGTTGTTTTAGAGCTTTGTGTCAATTAGCTTTGCCGTTGAAGAATTTAAATTTATGTATTACCCACAGGTACACGCAGACAACTATGTGAAAAATATTCCAAAAGTGATCCTGATGAGTTCGCTATTCAGTTTACGTGGGACGGATTAGAGACAAGTATGTAGTATGTAAATCAATATTAATATAAGTGTTTCCGGAAAAATAGGTTTTGGTTCATTTTTAAGGGACACTTAATATTAGGTGATCCGTGAAATCTTAAGCTAAACACCGTCCTGTCACGCATATCCAGATATACGTTAAGTTATCCAATTGCCTTATATTTTTAAGTGCACCTGTGAAACAACTCAAGTTTTTAGGACCTGGTTTGAGAATATGACACTTACCTCTCTCAATGAAAACATTACGCCAAACGAATTACGCCAAGGAATCGCCATAAGTAGATCGTTTTCGAAGATGGGAATCCTAAGATTGCCCGCCGCATAACTCCAAATCAGGAGATCTCCGAGCACTCGCACCGCCTTTGGCGTATAGCCGAATCATTTTATCGCCAAAATATTTTTATGGATCTGCACTCACCTCATGACTTAAGTCGTACTGACTGCTGACAACTCGCCTACGTTATACTACCTGACTAGCTGAAATGGTTAGTTTTAAGAATTTACTGCGTGTAGAACGTTCTAAAACACAGTTTGAAAGCAAGGTAGCAAACGTCCTTACTTTATGACTGAAATTATTTAGATTGGGTTGAGTTTTAACATTATCACTTTTGCCCATGCTTTGACAAATCAATTAGTTAGATTGTATTGTTTTGGAACATTTACGTGTTCCACAATTCAAATGCTCTTTGCCTGTTACTCTCTGCAAGTTGATTTTTTCTTGTTTTTCCAAGAGCAGTACTGTAGAATATGTGGATCATTCTATAATATGTATTTATTCAAGGGTTCATGAATACGCAGAGATTAAGTGTTACATAGAAGAGAAAGAATAGGTCTGAGGACAAACTCAGAGAACAGAGTGGTAGAAGCTAGAGATAGCTACATGACAAACTACAATCAGAATGCCAGTATGGCGGGCAGCAGGAAGAGATAAGTGTTTATCTAATTAGAATGTCTGATGCAATTAGCATATTCTAGAAGTTCCATGTCGACGGCCCTGCTGCAAAAGACACACCATTTCAGGGCACCATTTTCAAAGCAAAACTGAGAGCACAAAATTCACCATCTCAATTCGTAAAACTAACCTTTTCAGAGAGTTAGCCACCCTAATGTACCGAGTTGTCAGTATGACTAAAGTCATAAGGTAACTGTAGATCCTTAAAATAATTTGGCGATCGAATGATTAGGCGATATGCCAAAGGCGACACGAGTGCACCGCGATCTCCTTACTGGCTACTGAGACCAACAAGCCAGGAAAATCGTCCCACAACGAGTTTCAATCGTGCATAGGGTTTTTTGCATTAACCTTGACTTACGAGGTCTCGAGGTTTGATTATTAAAACTGCTTATAGGGATAATACTAAGCTCTATTTGTAGGTTTTTTTTAGCAATTTTTAAATCTTCAAATTGTAAGGTTCCGAAAAGAAAAAAGACGCGCTTAATGAAGAGCCGCAGTAGCCATAAGTTACCATAATAGTAGAGGAATAGGATACCCGATATCCAGTTTCAGTTCCAATTTCGGTATCCTTTCTATGAACTTTTATCGAATATCGTATAAAATAAGTGTAAAAAATACAAATAAATATCTACTAGAACGGGGGGCCGTCTCAGGACTGGGCTAGTTTAAAATGGTGGCCACGACGGGAAAATTTTAATCGTTTTAATGGTAAACAAATCAAATTATGGATCGTTCTCTGTATTTTGTGTCACTCTCGTTCAGTAGAAAGCAATATAACAGAAAGTGCACTCTTAGAAGGGAAGACATTATCACATAGACGTAATAATTTAAAGCATGCTCCTAAAACGCAATTTAAGCTTGACACTTTGTATCTTTTCATTTTTTGCAGCATCACATGTAAATAAAAAAAGACAATATTACTAATTATTGACTAAAGTATTACAAATTACCTGTACTCGGTAATGGGAACCTTCCGTTTTTTTAAATTTCTATATCTCAGGCCAGTCCGCTGTTGGGTCAGAAAAGTAGTCTGTCGGCGAATTCTAGTCCGATGTAGGCTAAAGAAAAGTAGTCGGTCAGCGAAAGTCCAGTCCGCTGTAGGCTAAAGAAAAGTAGTCAGTCAGCGTAAGTCCAGTCCGATGTAGGCTAAAGAAAAGTAGTCTGTGAGCGTAAGGCCAGTCCGCTGTTGGGTAAAGAAAAGTAGTCTGTGAGCGAAAGTCCAGTCCGCTGTTGCGTCAGAAAAATTGTCTGTCGGCGAATTCTAGTCCGCTGTAGGCTAAAGAAAAGTAGTCTGTGAGCAAAAGTCCAGTCCGCTGTTTGTTAAAGAAAAGTAGCCTATCGGCGAAAGTTCAGTCCGCTTTTGGCTAATGAAAGTAGTCAGTCAGCGAAGGTCCAGTCCGTTTTTGGCTAAGGAAAGTAGTCTGTCGGCAAAAGTCCAGTCCGCTGTTTACGTTGGTAACCCGTTTTGGAATATTGGTTCAATTTAAAATGAACAACAAATCGAAACGAAATAACAGTTTAGTGTAACAAGAAGAAAGGTAGAACAGTTATTTCGGGGACAGCTCCTACCGACCAAGCCAATTAACCATTAAATCGACACTAAAAAAAGTTTTCAAACGAAAGCCCAGATAAGCTGACGTGAGGGAAGGAGGCTGATTTCGGTGTGGCTTTGTGTGTAGCATAAATAAAAATAAATAAATGTAGAACAAGTTTCAGGTCATTTAATGTTCAAACAGTAGACTGATGATTTGAAAAAAAACAATGCTCCTGGCAGAACCGTAACCAGACGTGTTGGAAGCAAGCTGATGTTTGTTTGGCTCTGTGTATAGCAGACGAAATGCACAAAGTTAATTTTTCAGGTCATTCAAGTTCACACATTTGACGGGTCATTTTTAAAAGAACATGGACCTAAACACAAGCATAGCATTGCGCTCAAAATGACGCTAAAGAATTAATAGGTAAGATTCAGTATTCCGGAAGCGAGTAGGTTTACCAGCTTTTAAATGTTTTTTCGGTGGCCGGTAAGGAGATTGCCATCCGGAAATCATAATCCGGGGATCGCGAGTGTTGATATTGCCGTAGGAATATCTCCGAATCGTTAGATCGCCAGTATGTTTTCGATGAGCTACTTATGGCGATCGCGTTACCGTAATTCGTTTTTTTCCTGCAAATAACATGGCAGATAAGTGCAATTTCCAATTTGAGTACAGATGAATGGCATCTATTTCTCTCACCGTATTTTGTTGTCGAATGGCACAATATAGCCGCTTGGTACATTTTTCTTTATCAGGACGGTAGCATTTGCGTCCCATGTACGCAATATGATTTTTCATTACGTACCATTTATTTACCATTTTTCAGGACCCACACCTGGAATATCGTGGACCATCGAGATTTATCGTGTTTGCTGTCAAAAATTTCGAATCTGTGATTTCAAACTTGGTGCGACAGGTAAGAAATATTATGTTACTAAGAACGTATGGGCAGGAGTACACTGACCACTTGACTAATTTACATGTTCCCACCAGCATCTTTTCAGCTAGTGGATTTTATGTATCTTTTGCATCACGATAAAAAGTGAGCAATTTCACGAAAATGTGCAGAAAACAACGGTAATGTTTTTCCTGACAACATGCTAAAATAGTGTAGAGATAATTCACAGGAAATAAAAAACTACAAGGATAAATCAGAATGTTTTAATTGATCGATTTTCTATCAAATGTCTTTAAAAAAGTTTAATTTTGACATCATTCCCGTCATTATACAAGGATTACTTAATTTGCTGGAAAGGAAACCTTCAGCACATTCAGAAACTCAATGATGGTTTTTGAAATATTACAAATATTAATATTAGGTGCTTGCAGTGAGAAACGAAACGCAGCTTCATTCAAAATTGTAAAACATTGAGACCGAAGTTCAAGAAATAAGTTGTAATGTAGGCAAACCTGGTGAATTTTTGTGAATCAATCTTTTACGATTTCTGACGAAACTGAAATTTGTTTCTCAATGGAAGCACATAATACAGTCGAACCTGCCTGAAAGAACACGCCATAATAAGGGAACTACCTCGAACGAAGAACACTTAATCCTTGGGTATAGGGATTTGCGTTTTAATGGTCCCAGCTATAAGAACTGCCTTTAAGAGAACTAAGAGAACAGTAACCCTAATATTTACTATTTAATATTTAATTAGTATCAGCATCCAAATACCAGAAGAGTATTGCAATTACATTTAAATTCACATAGGATATGTTATACTTTGGAAATTAGTAAATAAGTAATACATAGCAGGTAGTAAATCCTAAAAAGAAAAATGTGTTTTTGAAATTAACAGAAAAATCAATATCTCAACTCCTCATCTTCTAACACTTGGTCACTGCATGATAAGTCACAACCGCTTACACGTTTTGGTCTTGAAGTGACGATCCATTTTTTAACGCTGGCTATGAATAATGGGTACTTGTCAATTTGTGATAGTCCCGTCAGTAGTTTCGACAAGGCAGTGGTAATATGGAATGAGAGAAATCCAGTACATAGTGATTGGTCAACAAATATCCTCTTTGATTTCCTGGTGGAGCTGACTCCTATCGCATCTTCAACTAGCATTCCGAAGAAAGGCGATGGGCAAAGTTTTAATCGAATTTTGAAAACAAACCAAAGAGATGAGCATGTATTAAATTCAAATACATCAAGCCAATTCAAACTAGGTATTATAACCCTCTTGAGAGTAGCATGTTCCGATGAGAAGACGTAAGCATGATATGAATATTTTGTTAGCGGCAATCAGTTCTTTTTTGTTAGCTTGCGTCCAAAAAAGTCACATGTATTAAAGCTTTGAGAAACAATGAATTTCTACCAAAGTCTTAATTTGATCCTTATCCAGCAGACCCTTGACAGAACGCAGCATCCACAAGATTTTCTGGCAGTTTTTTACGTTAGACTCAAGGTGTGGTTCCCTTAATCAATCCCAAGCTTTAAATTTTGCGAGACTTACGTATTTTTATTACTTTAGTAGTAATAAATACATTCTCAATTAAATGGACATTATTATGGTTTGCAAGTATAAAGAATAAGTTGTTCTCTCTTCTCCGCGTTGAGGTCAAGGTCGTTTTCCACAAACCACTTCACGACACTATTACAGTCATTTTCAAGATGTACAGTGAACGTCAATTATAACGTAAATGCTTTTAATTTGATTTGTATGTTTTGAAGTACTGATTTGAGTTGAGGTGGTCAGCGAAAGACCAATAAAATTGCACCATTTGAATAACTTGTAGAAGTCATTCTCTGTAATTCATTCGATTCGAAGGACCTTTTTATGTTATTCGGATAGTGTAATCTTTTTCTTCCTTCGCCAACACGCTCAAGTGGAATCAGCACTTCAAAACATAAAATGAAATTAAAAGCATGTGCGTTATTTTTGAAGTTCACTGTACAAGACCTAATAAAGGTGCCCAATAGCAAACCACGCTAGCTCTATAAGTACTTTTCTTAACAAATCGTGTATGCATACCTAGTACATAATTTAGCTTGATTTAAAATGTTCATAGTCTCCAAGTGTAAGAGAGGTTTTTTGGGAAGATTTCAAATGACGACGAGGACACTTTATGTAAACTACTTAGCATATTTTATTGATCTGTAAGCTCTAGGTCAGTAAAATAAAATACGTCAAGTTTGGGAATCACGACTAGGTGGTAGCCTGTTCCAATTTTCATTTTCTTCATTAACACTATTTCGACCAGTTGATTTTTCTGCGCTCTGCAACCATAGAGCGTTACAGTTGTTGGAGCGGCCAGTTTCGACAGTCCCATGGTTCCCTGAAAGTTTCAATGTGGCTACGGAAGTAGACTTTCACGAAAAAAATCAGTAAGATTTGGAATTGAATCTAAAATA
>JAAXOA010001454.1:0-15925 GCA_036561885.1 Salina celebensis
GAGCAGGGTACTTACTATAATAAGTCGCGTCCAATTTGAGCTCTTAAATATAAGATTTCTACAGGAGAATGGGCTGAATGGAGAATGGAGACATCCTAGTATGGCCGTGAACACTGCAGTCATCAACATTACAAGAACTATCATCGTTAAAATCCTTGGAGAACTTTTATTACCTTCACTTTATATTCTTCAAAGGTTTATTTGCATGGAGAGGTTTTTGTGTTCTTAACCTTATGGTACATACAACTGACTGGTCCAATTAAGCAGTAATGATGTAGCAAAGAAATAAGTGTTCTGAAAAATGGCACGCATCTAGATACTTAAAACACCCATCCACTACTGTAACTACTAATATGTATGTTGTATGTAAGTCATATATTCATTTAATTATAGTTGTCATTGTCATAGATTACCGGTATTGATAGCAGTCTGTTAATCCCGATGTCTAACTTCCTTCTCTGAAATGCCAGGAGGAATATTGGAGGGACATACCATGAATTTCTATTTTTAGAAATGTGCTCTTGATCATTTCAAAAAGTCTAAAATGTCAATACTTTCCAAGTTTGAGACCATGAATTTTCAATTCGAAATTAATGAATGACACACCTCTTAAACGTACCACGAATGTTTTTCTTCAAGGTAATTAATTATGTGTATGTAGTCGTATTCTCATTGGTCAAATGTTCGCCTGCAATGTGCGTGGTATATACCTAGTATCATGGTCGATCGAACATTTGTGACTTCCATTTGCACAAATCCAAATTTCCCATGACGACTGCGAGTTGTACAGAATGATTTCCTTGAAATAATGACTCCCTCTCACAACTCGTCATCGTCATGGAGTATTTTGATTTTTCCTATGATATCCCGTTTTCTTCGCTACAATGTAGATATGTATGTATGTATACTAAAGCATATTCATTCTTATTGCCACCTCAAAGACGGGCGAGTACTACTCGCTGAGTAGACAAACCCGGATGCAGCTAAGTGTCCTGATAAGTACCCAATTTAGACAAAAGCATAATTGAAGCTAGTATGTAGCATCATCTAGTTTTGTATCCCAAATTGATCCTCGTTAGAGAGATCTTCTGCCTTCGACAGGGTAACAAAAATTCTCCCTATATGGAAGTACATTCTTTGCTCATGAAGTACGTATCTTGAATCTAGAGACATGGCTTCTTGGCGTTTCTGTAGAAAGTACTTATTTTGTATGCTGAAACTAATAACGTTGAGCGTTCGAAAATGGCAAGTCATGAAACTAGAGATAATTTCGAGAAAAGTGTGCAAAAATAAAGAGTATGATTCATGGCTTCTTTTACCCTTTTTACTAGAATCAAATTCAACCTGGCGATTTCATGTTATAAAAGTGAGCTATCAAACCATAAATGAACAAATTAAAGGTAGGTAGATTGTATCGTCAAAAGAAAGCAATTTACTTTTCTACTAGAACTGGAACATTATTTTAAATTTATTATTCACAGTCTAATATTTACTCTTGATACAGTGTTTAGTTTTCTGAATTCCCATAATGACTTCTTCTTCAAAGTCTAGATTTAGCTTATAAGTAAAACTAATTAAACGCGTACAAGGTGAGAGAGTTGTTTCTTACATAAATCGAATCTAATCGACTTCAAATCGATAGTTTATGTAATTCTGTATAATATATTCTTATACCTACAAATTTAGACTTCATCTTTTACAAAAATCTCTCCATTAACTGTACAGATACAAGAGCTCTCTCTATAACTTAAAAACTGTAGTAGGGGAAAGGTGTATCTTTAACACACAATCATGGACCTGAGCAAAGAACCTAAATAAACGAAAACATCTCAATATAACATCTTTCCTTATTGCCAGTACACAGCATATTTTTTTGTGTTTTCATTAGTATGATACCCGCATAACAGTATAATATTAACATCTTAAGAGTGATTGCTGCACATCTCATATATGATATGCGAATCTATAAAAAGTTAGTGAGGGAACGCAAAATAGTAATCAAGAGAAATGCATAGTAATTCCCACTCTTACATAAACCTTCGTTACACGACCCAAGGTACAATCCATTTGGCTATAAGATTAGTCTGTTATAGAATATTCGAAAGATAAAATAACGACAGTTTCTCAGAAGACATTTTTACGGTTATGTGCAATAAAAGGTACACCAGATTATCTTTTGTTTTTTATTACTTGTTATCGGCTCCTTGACTTTCGTAGTTTGTGCTCTATATCATTTTTATGTAATACCAAACATTAAACGTATTAACTGCACTAGTAATTTGCTATGATGTCACAACAGAAAATTCATTAATGCCTTGTTGGTTTCCACCCGTAGCAGTTATAGCTCTACTATCGCTCGTTCCAATGACAATAGGGCAAGTGACATCATCCATGTTATCAATACCACGAGTTTCATCGTTCTCATCCTCCCTTTGGTGTTTTTTCTCCGTCTTACGTCTTCTGGCTGCCTCATCACTGCTTCCGCTTGAAGAACTGCTACTACTGCTGCTGCTGCTACCACGACGGCGACTATTCTTTTGAGTCTTCAGCCACGTCATTCGCGGAACAGAGAGGTGTGTCATCACATGAATAGGTCGAGTTGAACAAATCAAAGTCGACCACGTATGAGCTACCTTTGGATCTCATCATGGAACGGAATTTACGACCCCATAAAATTTCTTTAAAAACAACAAGAAAAAAGATGAGGACACGTTATTTTCTTATCAGGGGATTCATAAAACTGTGAAATTATGATTCTAATGTTGCGACAGATAGATAATAAGCTTTGCTTTCTGATTTTAATTTCCGCTGTAAAATGCTCGACATGATTATCCGGCCAAGCACACAATATTGTATGCAAAGAAGTTATCACACAACAAATGCCGGCTTTCTGGCCCTGGTTCAGAAGGCCAACAAACTACACAACATGCAAGTAGGAACTAGCTCGGTATTTTCAGGTTTAACCAGAACGGAACTGGATAATTTTGAGGCTATTTCATCTGATTAAATACGTGTGCAATTCTCTTCCTCCGAAGGAAATTGGAGTGCGTGCCTCCACCAAACAACCTAATAGTTACACAACTACTAAATGAATATTATAAAATGGCTATTCCAGTTTTATGATACTCTGGCTTTCCCTACTTCTATAAAGGAAAATGAAGTGGATGCCGGATAGTTATAGTATCCCCGCCTTGTCATGTGATGAGAGTCATCTTGACAAATTACCAGTCATGATAGGCATTCTCCAATATCACTTTAATACCCACCTCAAAAACCCGGAGAATTTTATTGAATGGGAAAAGGTTGTTGATCAAATTAACCAACTTTTAGCGTGCCTTTACTGAAATTTATATGCGGACAACAAACTATTCACCTTGATTAGTATCAAAAATAGAAAAAGCTGTACTTCTCCATCATCACTATCTAAGCAATAGTCCATGACAAGGCAGAACCAGGCATATGTAACAAAGACTATGTATTTCTTCATCGGACAATAAAGATTCCAAGGCATGTGCAAACACTTGATCCCCTAAGATAAACATACCTGAGCGTGCTAATTAATTGGTAAAAAAAATCGATTTTGATTCTTTTCTCTTGGTAGTGCCTACCTGACGGCAAGTATGAAGTACGTGCTTGAGTGGTCATCCCGGTTGACTCGACGACCCCCTCCAACACAGCGATCAATTCCCAGTCGCTCGTCGTTCCAACTCCGTTGTTCCCCGCATTGTGCTCTTACCAAGTCTTCACAGCTCATGTTGTAGAAAGGGCTGTCCTCGTTAATCTCATGGACTATGGTGGTAGGCCAGTACAAAAGAATTCTATCTTCGTCCTCTTCAAACGCTCCCACCTGAAAGTGCACATATATTTTTTCTCTTGCAAGTCATCCACTCCTAATTAATTATTTAAGAGAGTAGCTCTCCAGTAGAATACTTTCACTCACGGTTAGTTCTTTTTGCACTATCGACTCTACCTCCCCGTCAGGAGCTGTCTTTTTGTATACAACTTGAGCTCGAACATGAGTTTCCAAAAGTTTGCTCTGACAAGAGAGATGAAAATGAAAGATTACTTTTATTGATTGGTTTGTTGTTTGCCTTGCTGTACCCAACCACATACACAAATTCCTCTTCACACAAAAATGTTGCTTTTCTCGAGCTGTCAAAAACTGTTGTATGGATTTATTTTTTTTGGTCTTACTTCATGGCGAATATCTGCCAGGCGAAACTTCAAATACATTTGTCCGTCTTTTTGGCATATCAAGGCATTCTTGCTAAATATCAGAGTTTGGCTTCTCTTTTTCGGTTCTGGAGAAAGTACACAAAATGAAAGATGGATCATGCATAATAATTGGTATTTCTTTTCTAGTTTTCGGCAAACTTACTTGATATTTTCACAATAAAAACGCCAACTGATATGGCCTCGATGAGAACACCGGATATACTTTGGAGAGATAAAAGAGCTATCGCTTCGGGACAGACGTCTGTCATCCGATGGTAACCTGCGTTTAAGAAGGTATTATCATTTTAAAACGGGTCTGTTAAAAATCTCTCTCCGCTAGCCTTCCCCTCCCTTTTCCTTGTATACATGGACTGTTTATCCACTTAAGAGCTTTTACAATGGCAAGGATGTGTATTATCTTTATCTGACATTTTACTGCTTTCACTCTTTGATCCTATTGTACAAGAAAAGCTCCATCTATTCCTATTCAACATTTTTTCATGAATGACTTTATCATAAACTGTCACACATTCAACACCGTAGGCGTTTCTAATGGAGTTTCCCTTTGAACAATAATATAACCAAAACCAGAGTAGCATTAGCGTAGAGTTTATTAAATCTTTTTTAGTGCTGAATCACTGCTCTACATTTCCATCCGATGTCGGATTCAAAATGGGTCATGTGAAAAGCTGAAAAAAAAAGGATGACGCGAGCAAAAACAAAAATGCGTGAAAACGGGGTTGAAACAGAGTCAATGACACTCTCTTTAGCATGACAAAGTAAAAGGTCACGATGTTTTTAACATTTCGGAAACGAGACGGATGCTTTCTTCTTTGCTGTACAATATAAACATATCACATTACCGTATCCGATGGTATGTTGACTTTCTAAGGAAAAAAGAAAGACACTGCTGAAGCTCTGAACTCCGACGACACAAGGTTTCCAGTCTTCCTCTTCAAAGTGTTCCATATCCCCATGAGATTTTAGAATGGTCCACCAAATGACCGCGAATCCTACGAGGAGAAAGAGAATATAGTGTCATATTTCTGGCTGTAGAGGATAGCTAGTAAAATACAACTACGACGGAAGAGAAAAAAACATGCATTGGGTGGACCTGACCACCACGGGGAATAAAATTCAAAGGGGATTTGGATGTAACTGAATAAAGATGAATGAATGGAGAAAACGACAAAGGGAAAGGATCACTGGCACACAAAAACGAGTGTTTTTTTCTGTGCTTGCCAGAATTGAAAGAGAAAAGATGAAGTCAAAAAGGGATAAATTGCGTTAACGGTATTCTAACGATCGTGTTTCCCAATAAGGATTGACGTACTTTGGTGAAAGTGCCCTTCAAAATCAGAACTTTCACTAAGGCACACAACAGATAAGGGAATCGTATAGAGAAAGAAAAAGCATTATACTATGTGTGAATGGCAAAAGGAAGCCACGAAATAAAAGGCTTTGGTTTTGTGTCGATTTAGGCACGTTTTTGCAAAAGCGTGACTGTTAACTGAACAGTAGCCTTATTATCGGTGTAAAGCAATTAAAATAACAAAGCTAATTGTTTCCAAATTCGTTACACACTTACATGTACATACTAAAATGCATAAATGGATTCGTTGTTGAACCGTTGAAAACAGGGATACGCTTATAAGTTGTGCTTGATTGATTTTTGCCTGTATCGGGTGTCTCATAAAACACCGCGCTGGTTTTGAAAACTTAATATCTCAATAACTGTTTAACAGAATCATAACTCTTGTATCTTTTTTTAGACTTTTTTTATAAGGAGAAATTTTGAATATATCCAGATAACATTCCTCCTTATGCATACATTAAAAGAACTATGTTAAAATAAAATACTTAGCCGAAGAATGAATCATAGTTTTATGGTACAGACAATATTACAGGAGGAGGATAGATTATTCTTTAGGACTACAAAAAAAAAAACAGATTCTTTCTCTACTTATAATCAGACTGAATTAAACCCAAACCCCCATTTGTAATTATGCTAGAGGAAGGAGATGTTGACTTTCTTACCAAACCAGGAGAAAACGTAGACAACGCAAAAGTAAAACATGGTCCATCTCCAACGCATATCCACTACAAAGAGAAAGCGAAAATTAACATTCTCTTGTCGGAAATATAAACTACACTTTCAGGTATAGCAAATTGAATTGACTGCTCCCAATTTGGGAATCCGAGTTTCGCTTTGTTTACACCGATTGATTGTTTGATTTTTGTAGGAAAGAGATCTATGCGCATAGAATAGACGCAGAATACGCTACCTAGTCTGAAGTCGTATCTTGCTCTTATTTATAAAAATCGGCGAGATTTTGACGATACCGGTACGGCTATGGAAATATTCTCTCGCCAAAATAGGCTTCAAAAACGTCGCTTTGGCTATGAAAACCGCTGATTCGAGTCAGTTTAATTCATTCGCATATGGCATAGAACTTTTTCTCAAAAAAACAGCAAACAACGTAAACCTTTATAGACATAAATGTCTTCTGTCTGTAAACATTGTAAACAAACAAAACTCGAACTCGAATCCCCACATTAAGCAATAGCAATATCATTCGTATCACGCCGCTGGAAATTCATACAATTTGCGTTCTTTTTAGTTTCATTCAGCTACTAATTTGTAATTATATTTTCTAGTTGTCTAGTTGGCGAATTTGCAACAGCAGCAAACTTCACGTCAGCATAAATCATTACAGAAGTAGACTATAAATTGGCAAAAAGGCATCTTGTTACTTACCTAAGGAGGTGAAGAAATCGGCGAAGTAGCGTTGACCCTTTTCTTCAACATTGACATCTTGAGCGTTAAGTGTCCCAGATTTAAGCACCAGTCTGGGTTCTTTGTCACAAGCCGAGGAGTCGTACCTTTTCACATTAACAAAAGCGAAAAAAAATGGAGAAAGAATTATGGAAAAGAGAACTATGATACCAATGAAAATTCCGCGTGTTCTCTGTGTGAAATCCTATTTTCGTGAAAGATGTGAGGAGAATTATACTCTCAAGAAAACAGATCAAGAACGTGCCAAAAAAGTCATGAATGTAATGAATAAAAGGAAGTCTAAGGGAAAAAAAACTGCGAAGAAATAATAACAAGAGTAAAACTACTTTCCTTCAATATATTTCTTGTACCATCCCTCATTGTAAATTCACATCACGCCTTTCACCTCCACACACACACATACCCAAAATGAAGTAAAAAAAAATCTGCCTCTTTTCTTCCGTCTGTTAGTTCACTCTTTTCTAGCCACTTTTTTTCCACAACTTCTTTTTATCATCTGTAACACCTTATCATATTACACTTTGCCATCAATTTTATTACTTTCTACTCACCGTCTCTTTCTCACTTCCATGTTTTCTTCCGGTGAAAATAGCGCCTTTCTACTGCCTCCATCCCCAGCATCTGTCGCCGGACTCATGTCCACATTGTAAATTCACATCACGCCTTTCACCTCCACACACACACATACCCAAAATGAAGTAAAAAAAATCTGCCTCTTTTCTTCCGTCTGTTACTTCACTCTTTTCTAGCCACTTTTTTTTCCACAACTTCTTTTTATCATCTGTAACACCTTATCATATTACACTTTGCCATCAATTTTATTACTTCTACTCACCGTCTCTTTCTCACTTCCATGTTTTCTTCCGGTGAAAATAGCGCCTTTCTACTGCCTCCATCCCCAGCATCTGTCGCCGGACTCATGTCCAACCTTAACGAGAAGGAATGTCGTTTGACAAACACGTCCGAACATGACCTGGCACAGTTTTCACTATGATTATTATTATTTCCACTGTTTGTACTTCCTTTCCGTCCCCCCACATTAGCATAAACACAACCACCAATTCCACCACCACCACTGCTATGAATACCTCCAGTTGGAGAAAAGTTACCTCCACCACGATAACAGTTTCCGTTTACACCCTCCCTCCCATACTGCTTATAAGGCTCCAGTGGTAGACTCAAATTGATTTGGCGTTTTCCATCGTTAATATTATTGTTTACTAAATTCTCTCTGTCCCTTGTGTCCTCTCTCCTGTATTCATTGTTATTCGCTTGTTGTCTTAGTGGGAGTGCAGATCCGGTCAAACCACGGCCACTTTCAGATAGCCCAGTAGCACCGTCATCCTCGATGACAGATTCCTTGCAAACTGTCATCTTTACTGAAACGGTGAGCTTACTTAACTTTCTATTTTTTTCCCTGTGCTCTCCACCTCCTCTTGTAACCGTTTTTTCAATACAAAATGTCCTCCTCTTTTAGGAGGATCAAAGGAAGTTCTAAATTGTAAAAAAAGAGTATATGCTTTACTCATAGAACTCGTCAAGATTAAAACAAACAATCCAGAATCACCATCAAACAAAAAGTTGTTTTTACTTTCAGGTAAACAACATTTTACATATTAATGGAAAACAATAGAGAGCCAGACGTAGATTCCTCCGCGTGCAAAAATATAATAAACAAGACACAAATCGTATTTTTGCCAACTGCGCCACTAAAAAACAATCCTATTTTGTTTCAGGTACTTCAAGACTCATTTTTATGAGTCTCTTTTTTCCAGGAGAAGACCCTATTAAGTATTTATACAAAAGCTTAAAACAACAAAAAGAAAATAATTTTGTTGAAGACAAACTGTAATACTTTTCGCGACTTGTCCAGACTGAAGGTCTTTTCTGTGTGCTCTTCGGGAGAGCTAAAGGCCTGAAATAGTCTACAGCTTAAAATCCAACTTTACTTTTATTGGATGAAAGCACTTATCCAGTTTTACTATTAAGTATTTATACAAAAGCTTAAAACAACAAAAAGAAAATAATTTTGTTGAAGACAAACTGTAATACTTTTCGCGACTTGTCCAGACTGAAGGTCTTCTCTGTGTGCTCTTCGGGAGAGCTAAAGGCCTGAAATAGTCTACAGCTTAAAATCCAGCTTTACTTTTATTGGATGAAAGCACTTATCCAGTTTTTAAAAAATACGATGGTTTTGACGAGGAGCCTTGCATAATTCATATTTTTTTACAAGTTAGATATTATATCCAAGCTCACAGCTCCTTCAACGTATTCTTCTTTTTCTAGAAATTCCAAATATAACTTTAGAACTTTTGTGTGTTGAGTAATCTTTTCTGTTTCAAGCTAATCTGTCATTTCGTTTTTTTTCCAACATGATGATCCGCACTGCTGCCTTTTTGGGCCTTTTGTATAATGAGAAAGGATTAGAAGAGAAAAAAATGTTGGAGCCTTGGAGTATAAATTTTTGCCTATTAACTTTCTCCATGAAATTCTCATGAACTGGGAATTTTGATATTTGCGTGTATATATAATTTTTTTTCGTGAATACAAAAAGCTTTTGGGAGTTTGATATGGTTATTAGGATGAAACGAGAGACAACTTGAGAACAAAACCCGTCACTTAAAACTGATGGCTGACTGAACACTGCTATTATTTTCGTTGGCACATGAAGAAACAAAAAAAAAACTGGTGCTGACTCCGTCTTCCGAACACCAAGAAGCAGCTTGAGAAAAAAAATGTTTATTTTTCAGAGTTTATATTGCTAGCACTTGTCTATCGTCATTGTCAAATTCATCCTTGAAGGAGAAATCTATTTGTATACTGATTGCCAATAGAGTACCGGTTTGTTGAAGGAAAAATGCGTAAGCTTTTATCTTATGAGACAGCTCTAGTACAACCAATTGATGAGGGTATTAAGGAGGATATGTACAAAGGATATCCTACCGCAGCTAGTCTATTTTTGTAACAAGCACTTTGGAAATTGTTGCACAAATAGTAATTTAGCAATTGTGTTACCTTAGGATGAGTCAACACTAAGAGAGTAAACCCTTTTTTCCCAAATGAAGATAGCTAACTAAGGCCATGATAAGGTTTGAACAACACCACCGGCCGGAAAGGACGTGCAGGTCGACTGTCAACTTAAATGAGGAAAGTTTGTTCCGCCAAATCGATGATGGATTGGGATAAAACAACCAAAGTAAATATAGCCTTATCGACTTTCACAGCAGGGAGAATATTAAAAAGTTGTGAATACGTTGATAAGTTAATAAACTAATTATAGGTTTTATTGCTGAGATGTGTTATTATTTCAACGTGAAATAGCAGAGCTCCTCCTCATGNATACGTTGATAAGTTAATAAACTAATTATAGGTTTTATTGCTGAGATGTGTTATTATTTCAACGTGAAATAGCAGAGCTCCTCCTCATGCCCGGCACAAAACACGTTTGAGAAGAGCTAGAATGCAGAATGACTAAAGGAAACGGGAGTAATGTAAGATATATAGAAAACTGTAAAATTATAATAGAAGCCAAGAATCTTTAGATATTGGATAGTATCACTTTTCCATGTGGCTGATGCAGTGTCTGATAATATACTGGGTTAGCTTGTTTACTATTTGCACGGGAAATTAAGCTAATGTTTGAGACAACGAGTGAAAGACAGAAGCTATATTGACTCCTTTACTCAACTGCTTTATGCGAGTAGATTTGTCTAATAGCTTTCAAACAAGCTTATCCATAAACCTCTCGTCGATAAAGACTCTCAAGCTCAAGTAAATAAATTATTAGAGGGGTTCTATACAACACTCCCCCCAGACAAAAAAAAACTCTCTTCCCTTCAGGTTTTGTCACCTTGTCGGATTTATGTTCATTGAACCGCAACGTGTCCACTAGTGTCAACTGTATCACTGTCAACCTAAAATTTCTTAATGCAGACCTCAAACAGGGTTGTTTGTCTTTTTAAATATTTAATGAGGTATTTGTGCAAATTTCAGGGAAACTCGTGCGCTGTATTAATATTAACATTGCGAAAAAAGAGCAAAGAAAAAGGGTTAGTAGAAGTAGGTGGGTGGCGTGTGTTTCCCAAATAATATTATTGTAGCTTTTGGAATTCTTTGCGAACCTACAATATATCAATCCCCAACTGCACTACCACTTTACCCGTCAGCCAGGTTTGACATTGACAATAAAACTTGGGAAGAACGACAAGACATGATAAGACAATGTAGAACCGGGCACAGGGCAATATAGTTTTGATTAGTGTTTGCTTGTACACGCGGCCTGATTGAATATTTATTGAATGTTGTAGATATTTAGGTAAATTCAAAGAGAAAATGTGGATGAAGAGTTGTAATGAAATGCTGAAAACATGTGCCTTTCGCAACACAACCTATTATTATTACGATTCCCGGGAAGACCAAAAAAGAGATAATATCAACTATGGAATCCTGCTGTCTCTGTTGTAAAAATGGAGGGGAAATGTGGAGGAAACGTTTGGTGAACTCAGATAGCTCGATGAAGACAGTGACATGAGCGAAAGGGGTTGTGACGTGATTGGATTTTCGGAGAATGTTGAATGTTTGCAGTGTATAGCTGAGATATATTTTCATTTAATTAATACATAGGCCTGAATTATCTTCCACTCCAAAAACCTGGTGCTATAAATGCCATCAGTCATAGAACCTTTTTACCATTTCACTTTATATGAAGTTCCATATCAAAAGGTAAAAGTCGAAACAAGGATGATGTGTACTAATTTTCATGCCTTACTTGTCTCCCTGTAATCGAAAATGTATTGTGTATATGTAGAGCGTATACTTTTTTCTCTTCCGTGTTAAATTTCAATTTAGTCTTGAGTTACGCAGAATTTTTGTCTCTCTCTTCTTGCCGAGGAATCGGGTCTAAATTAGGTACACACTTTTTTTTATCTTGCTCGTGTGTATGATGCAGAGGCAAACTTTGAAAGCGAAAGGGAATTTTGTAGTATTTTCTTATATTCCCGTGATATTATTTTATAGCTTAATATGTTACGACTTACGACAATGTTGACATTTTCATTTCGTTTTTTGAATTTGCTAGAATGAAGCCTTACAGAGATAAAAGATTAAAAAGTGCACATTTACTCCTTCACTGAGCTGTAGAAAGACAGGTAAAGGAAATGCTGATAAGAGAAAAAATGGCAATGCGGAAACGCACACTGTGAAATGTATAAATAGGCTTGACTATCAGCACAATCGGTAGGGAACGAGACGAGGAAAAGTCATTTTTTGGCTTAAGACCAGAGAGCAAGTATAAAACTGGTATGTATTATGGCATCATTGCATGACGTGATTTCAGTAATTTAAAATCCACTTTGCTTGTTAAATCGACATTTGTGGTTTCAACTTGAGTTTGTTATTTCTAGCTTCCAAGCCTCCAGCAAGTGAATATTTTTAAACGCACAGGCCAAAAATAACTGTCAGAGTGAAGAGTATACCCGCAATATTCAAGCCAGTGTCTGGAGAAATGTTTCTCTAGCTGAATGTCCCAAATCTCAAAAGGAGACCGGGGAATGACGATCTCGCATTGATGACGCAGCAGTCACTTTCTAACACTTTTAATGTGGCCATAGCCATTGAAAAAATACTTAGAAAGTAACACCACAACTTTTTATTTCAAGTTAATTGCTTTCTTAACATGTGTCAAGAACGTTGATGTTTTCGTTTTCACTAAGCCCATCAGAGTCAAAAAACCAAATTACAACCAGACCGTCAAGAAATTTTGCGCTACATCGTGCATTAAAACTGTCCCCGAATGTCCTCAGAAAATCTATAGAATTTAGATTACAATTTGTTGTTGCCAAAAGGAGTTTTGTTGCGCGTTTTTATCGGCAAAACAGCTTTTCTTTTTGCATTAATGCATCCTTCTCCCATCTCAGTAATCTTCCAACAAATAGAATTTGACAGAGACAAAGTGGTTCCAAATCCTTTAAAAATCATCTCGCAAAGAAAAAAATATAAAAACGGATCACTTAGAACTCGAGCTGTACACATTATGCCAATGTAATGAAGCAGCTCAGTTTTGTTTGCCACCACCAAAAAATGTTTATAGTGTACGCATTCATGGATGCATTACTATCTAAGATCTGTTTCATATAACAAGGGTCAAGGGCCTTTCTCTTGATCTTCTTACACACTCTATCAAATTGTAAGTGTGTTCAAAAGACAGTTTATTTTTGCTCTTGTGCCAAATAACTGTGAATTATGGGAATATCATAATATTATTTTAATATTTACTCGTACGCATCTCTCCCCAGAAAAAAACCACTGCTTAAGCAAGTGACTTTTGGCTTCATTCCAACACTTTTTTTGTGTAATAGAAGAAGAAAGTCGCAAAAAGTAAATTATTACTTTGCTACAACAAAAAAACGTTATCCATTCAGGTTTGTGTGTTTATGTACCGTTATGCTCCTGAGTCTCAGGGGTACTCTGTAACAACATTTTGGTTTCTTGGAACATGCTGTTATAATACCAGACTCGTTAAAAATCTATGGTTGCGATGTAATTGAAATGCGTGCGTGGTCGGTCCGGAATGAAACTTTTTGATTAATGATTTACTTCGTATTATGCAGAAAAAAATGTGTTACAAGTTGGAGATGGAGTTATAAAACAAGAAGTAGCGCTCGGCCTGAATATCAAAAGAAAAAAAATGTGTTTGTTTTTATAATGATGACGTGAGCAAGGCTGAAAGAAGAGGGAGGATAGGACGTGTGTGCTGCAGTTGCACTCATTTTGAAAGGAACTATATAGTAGTTTACATGTCCCACATAATTTCAATTTATTGCTGCAACTGATGCTAATCACGATCAGATGACATTTTTCATGGGTCAGGCTTTTCATTATTTGCTTGGCTACATTTTCATGCGTAGGACTTGATAATGAAAAGGAATGATTATGTTATGGTGACGGCAAGATAAGATTTTTAAAATCACCTTTCACATCATTCTTGGAATATTAATTAGGAACAATTCTGAAACTACGAGGACACCGAGGAACACAAGAGACCTTCTGCCACAGAGCAACTGATTAGATTTTGTAAGCGAGTTCTATAGAAGAGCATCGCCAGATACGCCTTCTTGTTTCGTAACGTATATTAATATTTAATTCCAACACACAAGTTAAGTTTGAACAGTTTGCAAAACAAATTCTAAAGTCGAGCTACTGTTTGACAGTTAGCTTTGAGTTTACGAAAATATTTGATTATGCTTTTATATTCATTACAATAGAATTTTTTATTGTTTCCAAAGAAAGCAACCTCGTTCCAGATTGCGCTCCACTGCTATTTGTATTGTGCACGTGGAAACAACTGATGAAATAACAAATTGTGGACCTTCCAATGAGTTTCTTTGTTGCCTAGGTAAAATGAGCGGTGTAGGTAGGTCACCGGGAGAATTTAAGAAGTCAAATTTGTTTGCATAATTTATTGCATAAGCAATATTATTATATCGTATAACCAATCTTACTTTCATGCGTACAACACCAAATCATTGCCGGGCTCCATCACAATAGCCGCCTCTAATTAAGACAGCGTTTCTTGGCTAAAAAACTCCCAATATTAACTGTAGCATATGGGATTTGAAATTTGAATGTTTGTGGATGCTAGCGAGAATGTAGGTATGTAATATGTAAGTGTTTGTCCAATCTTAATCCTATTGACTTTCTTATTGACTATTGACTGATAAAGACAAAAAGTTTCAAAGTCCGCAAGATCATTTGATTTGCTATCAACCCAAAGTCACTTTCGACTGAGCTTTTACCCTGAAAACCTCACCGGCAAACGTCACTCTAGCATCATTCATATAGATTACCGTCACAAAATTGTTCACCTGAAATTCTTCTTTACTTTTTTTCTTGTAAAACTTTAATTTAATCCTTAGTTTTGTTACCAAGTCGTCAGCCATAAGCTCGCTGTTGGTAAAAGCCCCGCTTATATAAATTTTATAAATCAAGATTCAGTTGAGTATTTTTTGTAGTTTAATTGCTTTGCAAAACTTTTCCTCCATATGTATGTAAATTCTTTTAATTGCTAAGATTATAAAGATTTAAAACGTCTCAGATATTTTTACATATACCTATTATGTGTAAGGAATTATCCATGATAAAGTATAATATTTTCACAATTTTGGTTTTACTAAAATTCCATATAATATTGTATGCTTGAAAGATTGATTCTTTTCTCCGAATTCGACGAGCCAACGCATTTGTATGTTGTGTCTTTGTCAATCTCCTAGTAGTCTGTTTCATAAGATGATTACAATTTTTTTTTGTGACATTACCTTCTGCAAAACGATGAATCATCTAGAATTGATGAATGATGAAGCCTTATGATTACATGTAAAGACATTAATTTAATGTGCCCGTCGTGTCTAAGCTTGAAATCCGTGATTTTTCGAGCTCTTGTTATCTTTAATTTTAATACACATTTAGCGGTCATTGTACGTTGTAAGTAGCTACTTGAAGTTGTTCCAATCCAATGCTATTTACGTATATATAACTCGCCTACCTTAGAAGCCCAGAGAAAGTGTTTATGAAGCCAGAAAAGTATTGACCTAACAAGAGGATCCGTTAAGTGTTTTTGAGTGTGTGAAAACGGGTTGGTCAACGGAAAAGGGTTTTTATTGCAGCGCATAAAACAAGAGAAAGCATGAGCGTTGTCTCCTATGGTTAGGGGTAAAGGGAACTATTGCCATTTGCATTCATTGTAGCTTTTTTTATTTTAAATCGGACAAAAATGTACTTTTGCACACATGTATTAGAAAAGACGTAGTGATATCTTTGGGTCTTTTGCTATGAAAATTTCAAAAGAAATCTACGAACTTCGCACTTTTTCATCTGATAGTACAGGTGGAATTGGTGATTTATATGTTTATGCTATGC